>JACEII010000422.1:0-24870 GCA_014332785.1 Antheraea mylitta | reverse complement strand
ATCCTGCGATATTCTGACCCCTGGGCTGCCAAACGTTCCCAATGAGAAGGCTCCATGTTGCATGTCTTCATGTGTCGCTTTTGGACATCTTTGTACCGGAGGAGGGGACCGCCATGAATCCGCTTGCCCTCCTCCAGTTTAGGATAGAAGATGCGCTTTGCCACTCTTTCCTCCGCCATACGAGATACGTGACCGCACCACCGAAGCTGTCGACGCATTAAATAAGTCCTAATGCCACCAATATTGGCACGTCGTAAAACTTCGGTATTTCGCACTTTATCGAACCATCTGATCTTCATGGTGATACGGAGGTATTTAAGGTGGGAGCGATCCAGAGTGTAAATGTGGCGGCGGTAGACACACTACGTCTCAGAGGAATATAAGAGGTTTGGCAGCACGATTGCCATATAAACCGATATTTTTGTGGCCATCTTAAGGTCATGTGAGCAGAAGACCTTGGAACTTAGTTTACCAAATGCCGCAGCTGCGGCACCCATCCTTCTAATATTGGTTATTGGTTTCAGCATGAATGGGTCGGCTCGTCCGGGGTACTACCATGCTCTCACAGAAAACCTTCGTTTCATTCGGTCAGTAAGAGCGCCGAAGGCCCACCTTCCTCCCCATCCTTTCCCTCTCTTTCCCTTCCCTCTCCCCCCTTCCCCACCAATATAGGCTGGCAACGCACTTGCGACTCTTCTACTGTTGCTGGTGTCTATGGACGGTGGTGTTCACTTAACATCAGGTGGCCCACCTATTCATTTGCCTTCTATGATATAATAAAAATTATTAACTTTTTTCTCGTACTTAGATCGTATCGACATTAAAAGTACAATAATTTCTGATAGACCGAACCAATTTTAATGACACAAGAATTAAATGTTACTTTATATGCGTTATAATTGTCTTGAAAAGGTTTTTTCGTAAACGCAATATTTTTTTTTCTCGAACTGAGTACGCTATTGACCTTTTTTTTATACGTGGGGAAATCCCTTATTGATATCCACCCTCCCGGGGGAGAGGGTGGATTATGTCCGACTCTCACGGATTAAAACCCCACTGTGTACGTCTTCCGCTATGGTTGGGGCGGCACGAGATCTCTATAGACTTCACCGTGCCGCCCCAGCGGAGTGGCCCAGCAGCAGAAGTGCCGCCGCCGGGCCTTCGTCTTGTAAGGAGACAGCCGGGTACACACCGGCCGTCTCCTTCTCGTCCGCCGGACCTGTGCAATGGGAAGATGGTGCCCCGACCCACCTCCCCTAGACTACGCTATTGACCTAGCAAGATCTTAACAGCTTCACCGAACTACTAAGGCGAACGCTTAAGACACTCAGCCGATTTTATTTTTGGTAACTAGCTCAAGGGTGCACAACACACCTCGGCTTGGCTGTTGCCTGTTGCATGCAAAATCGCGACCTATCTTAGCTAGCCTAGCTAACTATTCACATATGTATGAGTTGTTGAACCGTATATGTATACCAAGCATACACGCTTCAACAACTCCTCCATATATTTATTATCGGAAAAAAACGCAATATGTTAGCAGTGATGCTTGTTGATACAAACAGAAAGATATTACTAATATTGATTGAAGTGTATTTTATTATTCATTTTTAAACAACTGAAAAAAACAATCTTTTATTTAATCTAAAAATACAAACATGTTAGATTTACATATCTATGTCCATATCTATTACATATTTATATTGGTCCGTTATTTTTAAAGTCATCTCGTTCTACTTTGCTTGGGAAAGATTGAAGGGTTATATTATTTTTCGTACTTTATTTTAATTCAAACATATTGTCAAATTAGGCAATACATCTTTCAAAAATTTGGGTAA
The DNA here is from genome assembly GCA_014332785.1 of Antheraea mylitta. Taxonomy (NCBI): domain Eukaryota; kingdom Metazoa; phylum Arthropoda; class Insecta; order Lepidoptera; family Saturniidae; genus Antheraea; species Antheraea mylitta. The sequence continues at coordinate 23,032 of JACEII010000422.1, read as the reverse complement.
GGGCGAAGGTATCTTACCAAGTTCATGAACAGATAGGTAATCAAAACGAACTCGGGTAGACAGCGTGATTTAAAGTACAAGTGGCGTCATCTAGTATTAAATATAGTATGCGAATTAAGATATCCCAAGGGTACAGGACAGTTTTTATACTTTATTTAATTTTTATATGCCTGGTATGACTGTACAAAAAAGAAACTACATTACAACAATTACAAACTCGTTTCGAAGTTGTCTTTTGTCGATAAATCCTTTGAATATTTAATACATTAATTTTGAATAAAACTTATGATTTTGACGACGTCATTCTCCAATCAGACAATTTGTCTCGCAAAATATTACACGAATACAATTTTTAAAAATTTACGAATGCATTTTTTTTCTCGAACTGACTACGCTATTGACCTAGCAAGGTCTTTACAGCTTCACCGGACTATCAACGAAATCTACGAACGGACAAGGTACACTTAAAGTTCACTTAGTGTGATGTGAAATACATGTCGCGCCATCTAGTGACTCTTAGAGCATCTACTTAATATCCACGGAGATTTTAATGTGTGTTTATGTATTTTTGATAGCAGTTTGAATGTGAAGTACTGAATTAAATTAATCACGCTTTCATCGTCTCGTGAATTATCTGAATTAATAAACAACTGTTTAGGTAATGTAATAAAAATTTCATTCGTTTTTCTAATGGAATTAGTTTTTTTATTCCTTTTTTTTATTGTACTACGGCAAAATGACTGCACTATACCTGATGGTAAGCACAGTGCAATCCAAAAATAATAGCGACCACCGATTGACACACTATCCATCGCCGGTCGCCACTATCATGCCGGCCTGCAAAAAGCTGGATATGCACAGGCTGATCCCGAAACGCGACGCGCAGAAGCGAGTCACTATGACGGGCTTTTTCGCCATATGCATGGTGGCTGCGACCCAGTTGGGCTGAAAAACCCTACCACCCCGCTGTCACCATTGCCTCGTTCGTTATTCAGCACGTGCAGATGAGGGTGGCTTAGGTGTCTTAAGTCTTATGATGTTATTTGACACCCCTTACACCCCTAACTATTACGAACTGACTACGTTATTGGCCTAGTAAGGCCTTAACACAGTCTTACTTAATCTGTGGCTCGCCGGGTATTTGTAGTTGGCCCACCCGATTATACTTTATTTTCAATTATTTTAAATTTCGTGCCCATCAGAGAAAATATGAGCACGTTGAGTAAATTAAATAGATCCCAAATAAACCGACCGCAATTCCTACATATTTATAATCAAAATCAAAATATCCTTTATTCAATTTAGGCCCTGAGAAGGCGATTATGAACGTCAAAGCTACTACCACCGGTTCGAAAAACAACCCAGCCATCGAGATGAACCGGCACGAAACTCGGTCTGTACGTATATACGTGAGTGAGATATGTATGTATACCAAGCATATATACCTCAATAATCTACATGTATTTCGTGTCGGATAATTTTTTTCTGAACTAATTCAGTTCGATAAGGGATGTAAAAAGTGATGTAACTTTTATAAGGAGGTATTAACGTAAACCTCGAAGCTTGGCAGGACAAGGCTTGTATGAAAAAGCATGTCAGACATTTTTTGATATAGACAAATTTAACAGATTTATATTCAGTTGCTTTTTCATTTCATTAAATGTTGTAGTGTATAAGGATAAAATAATCTAAATCTAAAATATTAATCTAAAATAATCTAAAAGGAGAAAATATAATCTAAATGTGTGTTACATTTTTCATATCGGTTGCTAGATACAATTTGAAAATGAGACGGAAAAGTGTCACAAGAAACCGGCGAAGCGCGCACTATTTGACCAACGAGGGCATGCGCTGCTGGAGAGAGTCAGCCATACGTTCATCTACAGTTTTGTATATAAAATATGACGTTATATTCATATGTGTAAGCTATATTGACACTGAATTATACTATTATTATATATATTTCATAGTAGTATAATATGTCAGATGATACACATCAAATGGGACTGTTGCAAGGTTCGTTTACGTTTTTTATTTATTACTCTCGTGCAAAACTAAGGCGAAGATCTAGTATTTGATTATTATTTAAAATGTTTAACTACGACAATTTCAAGACGTTGACAGAGAGGGCCGCTTAAAGGGTCTGCCTCGGGGGACCTCTTTGCCGCCTCTTTCTGCGAGATGACCACCTCGGAGCATGGTCAAAACCACACTCGGCAGGGACAAATCACATCCTACCACCGCAGCCAGAGCGCAGTGCTGTTCTTCTAACGCAGCACACTCATACAAAGTGTGCTGCTTGGTGTCCTTGTCAACGCCGCACCCATGGCATGCAGCGATCGGCTCTCTGCGAGCAATCTGGTGTAGGTACCATCCAAAACATCTATGTCCTGTGAGTACCTGCACAAGCCGAAACAACAGGGTGCCGCACTCCCTGTTTATTCATTCCGGATCCATATCTAGATATTACCCCCTACATCTTCACAAACTTACAAACTTTACCTCTTTATAGTAAAGAATTAAGTATAGCTAAATATTCAAATGTCTCGTACCTATCCTCTACAGTCGCTGTTTATAGGACTCAATTTTGTTTTATATTCTACGCTCCTAGTTTAATAGTAGGAGTTATTTAAATAAATACTTGTTGTAAGCTAGATCACGTAGCTCCTGAATACACGACAAAAGATATGGAAAGCATTGTTCAGACGAATGTCACGAACATCTTATCCGATCAGACGTAATGTCCGTTGAATCCAATGTATTCAATTCCTAGAGATCACTAATAAAATCCATGTAGGAAGGTAGAAGTGTATAGAATATGCGTTATATTGTAATATCGTCACGTTATCCATTTATGTAATACCTTTAAACGAGCAATTCTTGTATATTTTTGTATTTGTATATATTCAGTATCTCAGAAACGGTATCATCTATTTCCGTGAAACTTAATATGTCGGTAGTTTCGGGGACGATGAGTCGATCTAGCTAAATTTTTTTCTTAGAAAACTTTTTAACTGACATTGAAAGGCAATGATTTTTTTTTTTTCGAGATGTCTACGCTATTGACCCAGCAAGGTCTTAACAGCTTCACCGGACTACTAAGGCGAGCGCTTAAGGCACTCAGCCGATTTTATTTTGGCAACCAGCTCAAGGGTGCACGGCACACCTCGGCTTGGCTGTTGCCTGTTGCATGCAAAATCGCGATCTATCTTAGCTAACCTAGCTAACTATTTATATATGTATGAGTTGTTGAAACGTATATGTGTACCAAGCATACACGCCTCAGCAACTCCTCCATATATTTATTATCGGAAAATTGAGAGTTTTTCAGTTCGACGAGGGAAATAAGTAAACCCTTCCACTTTCATGTGTAAGCGTGTAGGCGTGCACGTATGTGGGGGTGATCGTGTAGTGTTGTAGCAGTGATGTATATTTGTGTGTCACCGTATCGCGCAAGCAACGCACTCAAGGGCTCCCTGCCGAGGGATCGAACCTAGGCTTGAGCCGCTGCCGTGGGAGGCCTAATCGGGTGTGCGGGAGCGAAATTAACCCCCAGACCACGGCGGCGTGATCTGTGGTTACGCGGGCGTGGGCGTGAGCACGCTCTGTTTCGAGGAACAGGCTGGTACTGATCGTTCGCTGACGTGATTAAATCAGGAGGGTCGGTAAAAATGCATCGCGGACGTCTTTTATAACGCGCAGCGTTAGGTACGGGTTCATAGTTTGCGGCGGATACCACTAAGGGATTGGGATGATTCGCAGCTTTTTCAAAATAACTAATCGTAAGTGATTTTACGTACGCCCAGATAGAAGGAATCTCTAGGTCTCTATGGAGATCGACTCTCCGAATGTACCACGGAGCACCGGTCACTTTACGTAAAACACGATTTTGTAGAACCTGCAGCTTATGAAAGTTATCTTTGGACATATGCGCAAAAACGGGGAAAGGCAATGAAAAAATATAGCTAGAATATGAAGTATATTTCGCCGCCGCTGTCAAAACAAAAATAGCTCAAGTTGATATTGGTTGCTTTAAAAATCCGTGTAATCCCAGTTCGAATCTGAGTGTATATCATCTTTGTAAGGCAAACATAACAATTCATGTTAATTAAAACGAATAATTTTATTATTATAATAATAAGAGAGTTTTTTTTTTATGTGAAAATATGCTAATTTTATGAGGCATACCTAACAGTTTATTTTAATTAAAAATGTTTTTTAAAGAACCGAGCTAGGCTCGGTAGCCCAGGTACTGTTATTGATTTGAATATTAGTGACATTCTAGATTGTTCTATTCTATTGAAGTGCAAACATCTTTTAGCGCGTTGAGCGGTGTTTTTGCCTGGAGTTAAATTTATTATAATTTCGGGTCATGATACGTTACGTCTGCATAATCGGCCGTATATCACTTGTGCGGCTTGCATCAGATTGAGATATTGATATTTTGGAACTCATCTTACGTTTCATACAGTAATAGGATTTATAAAAAATGTATATAATTATTGCTCCGACTTATAAACAAATTCTGAAATTGAAATATTGTCATTCACACTACAATACAATACAATTAATATGAAGATGCAAAAGAGAACACATTTATTTTATTGTTTTGAGTATCTGTCGGCAGTCCTTATGACAGCTTCGCATTTTTTATGCATTTTAGTACATGCCGTCACATTCTTAAGTTCATATTTCAATGATAAGTCTTGAGCCTCCATTGAAAATCAGCGCTGCAGTATCACTTAGTTGTGCTACCACCGAAATCACCGAAAATGTTCAGATTTTGTTCTACTAATTTTCAAACCAACATTCTCCAGCCTTTCTCGCCATTTTTCCAGCCTGCTCTGAACCTCTGCAGCATCTTCTCCGATAAGAACAATATCATCAGCAAACAGCATATACCACGGCGTCTCCTCCTGTATATCTGATGTTAACTCATCCATAACAAGAAGGAATAAATAAGGGCTTAAAGCTAACCCTGGTGCAAACCTACAGCCGCACTGAAATTATCGATAACTCTATCCGCTAACCTAACGTGTGTTTTGGCATGACTGTAGATACAACGAATAAGTCGTCATTTAATATCACACGAAATTATAACCAAACTTTAAATTTTATAACGTACATAAAAAATATACGAAAAATTCTTTCCACGCTTTTCTTAATACAAAAAAGGCATAAACTCAGAAAGAAGATAAATAAGACCGAGGAAAAATCCAAAACATTTAAGATCGCTTAACTTTAAGATAAATGTGGGCGGGCACCACTAGATGGGCGGTAGGTTACCGCGGCTCATTTCCTCCGGATACGGAAACCGATTCCGTTTCCTTTGCGTGGATCCTTTGATATTTCGTTTGCTGTTATATATTTTACCTAGGTTATAGTTTTAAAAGCAAAAAGTATCGAAATTAATAATGAAGTAATAAAATATGTAAGTGAAGATATAACTAATGTCTAAAGGAATATTAATGTCGAACGACAATGAAATAAGAGTAACCAACACGTGGAAATAAATATTGGTCATAGTGGTGAAGTTATGAAAGAAATATAAATACCTATCAGTAAAAAAGTACCTACCAGTGAATATTCGAGTTTTAATTATTGTTTAAAGTGAAAGACTTATCAGAGACTGCATAAAACCGTACACCAAGTGTAATTTAATGTGTTAAATGTGTTTAAAAGAAATAATAGTGCTTTATTTGTGCATGCCACGTCAAAGTTTTAACATTTTAAAATAAATCAAGACATATACCGCCATTTCTACTTATTCACGACTATTGTCCAAAATCACCCAGTAATATATCTTTATTTACACTCGACTATAATGCTAAGACTACGGGTTCCAACTAATAAAATATGTGCAGCATGTAATTGTAATTTAACAAACAAAAATATAATTACTAGTAAATCGTCAAATTGCAATAACTCTTTTCATTCTCAATGCCTTTTATCTTTACTACCGAACAAAAGGCAAATTGGAAATGCTCCGAGTTAGAGGGATCTGTACCAACAGATAATTCCTCATTGAACTCAAGAGCCTCAAGCTCGAGCTCAAGAACCTGCAAAAAAATCTAACAGTGACTTATTGTCTAAGCCTGAAGTAGAGAAATTTATCTCTGAACTTCGTCTCCTGCATCAAAAATTATCAGAAATAAAAATAGCAGAAATCATGAGATACTAAATGAATATTCTTCAAGTATCACAGAATTCGACTCCCAATTAAAACAATTAGAAGTCCAGCGACACAGTGTAGAAGGTATGAAAATTACTATAATCTTATTTCAAGAACGCAGACTCAATAGTCACACAGAAACGAACTAGAAATTATGGGAGCAACTGAACATCTTAATTAGAATGCCAACCATATTGTTTTAGCTAATGCCACTAAAATTGGAGTCGAACTTCAGGCCAATGACATAGGTTACGTTGCACGGGCAGGCCCAAGGCGACATGAAGGGCATGAAAATCATCCGTGGCTGCTTGTTGTCTGTTTCACAAGACGGGGCAAACGAGATGAGTTTTACAAAAACGCCAAAATTAGACATAACGTAACATAAAAAAGAATTATCAGCCACTACAGGGAAAATATATATAAATGAGTGTCTAACGCACGATAATAGACACTTATTTCGTAAAGCAATGCTCAGATCGAAACAGGACATAAATATTGTTGGACAAAAATGGAGCTATGTATATCAGGAAAACAGAGGGTGGTAGTGCAATACTCATCCGAACGCAGCACGATCTCGATCGCCACCTGGGAACGACTGCTACCTGCAACAATCCACCAGAAGATGATTCTACATCTACGTAATATCCTTTACAATATCATTTAAAAATATTTTGCCACTTAAAAGTAGTATTTTTAATTATTTTTACTATATTGTAATACTCACACGGATTGTCATAGCAAAAATAAATTAAATTAAATATGCACATAATAAAACATACTCATTACACGAAATACATATATTATATTCCACTCAAACAATACGTTGATGATGATGTTGTACTTAAAAACCTTGCAAAATTATACTTATACTAAAACACACACATCAACTAAATCAAAAATGTAATTTACTGATAATGTACGTTATTCAGATTGGCAGAAAAGACTACTTAGTTAAAGTACAAAACAAAATTTATGAACATTTGCAAAATCTATCTTTATACAAGTGTAACTGTATTTCTTCCGACGAATCTGAAATAATACTATTTATTTATAATGACTGATCTTAATACATTACGTAATATACATAAAGTTAAACCATATTGCAATATATTATATTCACCAGAAAAATGCAGTGATTACTTTTCAACCACTAACAATATAAAGATACTAACCTTCAGAAGTATACAACGAAACTTATAAATCTCTTGCATTCTATACTCGTACAAACACGTAAGTTGATGTAATAATTCTAACAGAATGTTGGTCAAATATAACATCAATAATATCACACATAGAAGGATACGAGTCTTTTCGAAGTTAGTAAAAATAGCAACGTAATAAATCGCTTTTCAGTATTCCAATTATTCTTTTAACTTTTTTACTTCAAAAAAAAAAACATTAAAAATTGGTTTGTAATTATGTCAAAAGTTGCAATAGTTACCTGTGATTTCGTTCTTTATGTGTTGAATTAAAAGAAAAGTAGGCTCAAAAAATCCTAAAAACAAGCCTTAATGCAGCGTCTGATTGCACTATTTTAATGGACACGTATCAAAAGCACTACAGAATCCTAGAAGATGTGTGTGTTTCGCTATCCAGGCCGGAGATATTTCTATATTCTAGACAAACAAAGAGCGTGATACTTGTCGAGCTTACCGTTCCGTGGGAAACTAATATTCCTAAAGACCACGAGATGAAGCTGGACAGGTATCACGACTTAGTCAAAGAGTTCACTAAAACGGCTATAGAGTTAATCTATATGCCATAGAAGTGGGAGCGAGAGGTATACCAGCAAAATCTCTTTAAAGCTTGCTCAAGGACCTCAGTATATCTAGAACTGCAGTAAGCTCTATACTAGAACGAGCCTCTAAAGCCGCACTGGTAGGTTCATACCAGATTTGGATAGGCAGGGAGAGAAGCACGAGTGGTTAAGGTGAGTGTTAAATTTGTACATTCGAAAGGGGCCCCTTAAACCTACACCCGTGTCACAAGTCTCGGAAACTACTCGGAGTTTCTCTCGTTGCCACGCGATGGACCCGGAATCCGCACGGTGCATCCATGGTTTGCTGAGTAGTACGTCTCTAAATGACTTTGCTTTACATATATTTTAAACAAAAATAACTCTCAGTAAGATCTCCAATTCTGGTCGCACGTTTGTAACGTGCAGACATAATCACCACGAAGGTTATGAAAAATTGGTAATTTCAAAGCCCAAGAAATCGCAGTTTTGTATTACTCCATCTACAGCGGTACTGGGATAATATATTTTCGGCTATTATTACCTTACGATGTTTTTCTTCAGCGTTAGTTAATAGTGTTAACGTCTCAACGTATGCCACGTTGAGATTTTAACACGCGGATTGATATTTCCTAGGTTAAACTATCACTTCTACTACTGCCACGTATTTCGAATATTATTTTTTGGTATTAAAGTTATTTGATCCATGGGGTTATTGATACATACAATACAATTGTAATCAGTAATTGATAAACGTGCGTTATCCTATTTTATTGAATATCAATTTGATACACTCATATAGGCCAATGACAACATATTTGTTCTTATCAGTTTATTCCTGATTTTTTTTTATTAATTGGAAACGAAATGCTCTTTATTAACTAACAATATCTAAACAAGGTATATGAGGTTACGGATGGTTAAGAGAAAAAAATACTGTAATATATTATATCCAGAGATATACTGACAAAGATTGATGATGATAATTTTGTAATTAATCAAACTTCAGCCATCTTTTTTGTTCTAATATATGGTTCTAATAACAACTTACAATATGTAGAGCCTCCAAGAAATATAAACAAAAACAAATTCTAACAAACCTAATCTGCGATAAGCCTGAATCTATTAATATTGTCCTCTCCTTATTAGGGCTTATACAAATCCTTAAAGTCTACTCCACGTACATCAGATGGACGAACCTATTTACTATCCCCCGCTTTAAACCCATGAATATTTACGATTCTAATTAAACTTAGCGATGTATGTTTGTAACCACAGTATAAGAGGCTCTGCAAATTTACATAGACCTTCCATTAGTAATTCACACCGGAGTTGTGTGAACAGAGGATATATTGGTTTAGTTTTGACACAATTACTACTGTGAATAAATGATTGGCTAAGGTTAGCTCTTAGGAATTTAAGGAATATTGGCTTGTTTTACAACCAAACGCCTCATGAATTGTCCAGTGAATATTTGCTTGTGAATTTGTAATAGCCATCAAAATTGTACAGTTTATAAAGTTGTGGTTTTTACGGTGAATATGAGTAAAGTTATATATGCAAATTATAAGCAGTTTAAGTCAAAAATAATTTAAGACCCACAGAATTTTTAATAAGATAATCCGACCATACTTTTCGCCTAAAGCAATCGTAATTACGACATTTTGTTATGATTTGATGGTTGTGATTGGAAAAAACTGTCAAACCATTTTTACGTAGACCTTGCATAGCAATCTGTTAGTATATTTAGTAACTGGCTTAAGTCTGAGTCGCAGTTCAGTTTATAAATCAAGTTGTGTGCATGTCAATATGTTGTATTTAGTAAACAAAATTTATGGATACGATTGTAAAAACTCTTCAATGAAGCGAGTCTCTTTGAGTATCTTACTAACATCGTATACTTTGAATGGTAAAAGAAAACCATATAATTTTTAATTTTTAATATTCCCCTATCTTTTTACACCTAAAACGTATCAGATAGGAACCACGTCAAAAGATCTCGCGTCGGAATCCGCACGGTTTTCTTATCCGCCGGAAATGAGCTGTAGGAACTCGCGCCTGGCGGTTTCTCCGACTCATTTTCGAAGGGAAGTCATTTCTTTCTCATCATTTACATTAAAAAAATCCTCCGTAAATTATTGGAATAAAAAGAAATTGAACGTGTTATAAAATACTCTGTCATTTCACCATACCCGTATAAGTACATGAAAAATAAAAACAGCTATAACACACATACAGACATTCACGCGGGCAAAGTTAATAATTACACAATATTGTAACTAAGCTCATTACACTAAATCTTTCACTATACGAAATATAATAGGCGTTACTTTATAATTGGCATTTTGTAATTGTATTCATATGTTTTTAAAACACCATGATTATGCCGTAAAGTTCTTGTAAGAATAAATAATTTTACAAAAAAATGTTTTTATGGTAAAAGCGGTCTTTTTAAAAGTGTATCTTATTAATCTAACTAGCATCGGACCTTAAAATTCGAAGATATAGCAAGAAACTTCTCAAAATCGAAAAGGAAATTTACAACGACTCAGATAAAATGTTTTGGACTAGGTCTGACTATGGTCAAAGACGTTTTGGTGGATTTTTTTTTTTAGTTTTGTGTTTAGTTTAAATTTTCTCATTTCTAACATTATTAAACTTCACAAAGATAAAGATAAAATCTCACAATATATATAGGTGTTCCGGAATATTTTAATGAAATTAATCCGGTCTCACCTTCGTTGCCGGCTTAATTGCGTTCAGCGTACCATTTGCATTAAATTCTACGGTGGGAACGTTTTTATCTCGTCTGATTATTTTTATCGCCAATTTATTATTAACTGCCTTTGCCTTCGGATTTCCTTGCAATTCTTTTTAACCTACTAAAAAAACCATGAGCCTAGATTATTGTACTTCGTCATCTTTTTCTGGCAAATGTATTTGAATCCTATTTCCAATAATAGTAAAACAACAAACAACAACCAATAATCGACATCACCATCATCATCAGCGTGTAACGAAACCCACTGCAGGGTTATTGGCCTCTTTCTGAAATTATATATTTATCAAAATAAAAAGTAATCCAATATACCTTTCTAACAATGAAATCATTTTCAAAATTGGATTAATAGTGCCAGAGATTGTTCTGGACATCCGAATTCACGGACCTACACTTTAACTTTTTAATGTTGGAATTGCATTGATATGAATTTTACCGGTATCAAGTCAGTCATGGGAGACTCACTTTATAGGTAGTCTTAAATTCTCATTATACAGTCTAGTTTTTCCAAATGAAGCCACTTAAATACATAAAGACAAACACAACACTTACAGATATCATGTCTTAAATGAATAATTACTTACATAATATTACTGTTGCGACTCCCCTGATCAACACCTGGTCAAGTGTCTATGGACGGCGGTGATCACTTAACATCAGGTGACTCGTCTGAACGTTTGCCTCCTATGAAATAAAAAAAACTTATTGTATTATGTTAAAGTTTATTTTTGTTAAAACATATACAATTATCCGAAGTATTGACAAAAGGACGGACAGACGGACGTAGTAAATTTGTTAGGTTAAATATAATACAGCACATACTTTTAGTAGTGGTAGAGCTAAGCTGAAACTATTATTGTTTTCAGCACGAATGGGTCGGCTCGTGGGGTCCCCGTGTTAACGAAAATCATTACATCATTTTCAACACAAACACTTCAATCTGTTATTTTGAAGTGGAAATTCTCTTGGCGCGTTGAATAGTATTTCTGGTAGGACATAAACGATTTCGCGTTGTGACATGCTCGTAAATAAGACCGACCGTATTACGCCTTTGCGGTTTACATCACTATAGCAGCCCATCTTATATATAGTTAATTATCTATATAAATATATATATTATATTCGGAATGCCAATAGGAGTGAAAACCAGACTAATTTTAATAATTTAAACTTACAAATTTAAATATTCTAATTCACACTATAAATTACTAAAAAATTCAAAGGAGAACACATTTATTTCATTGTGCTATGTTTTAACTTCTGTCGGCAGTCCCTATGAATGCCTCAACTTATTATTACATAGCAGCTGCACTATTTTAGTTAATCTTTAGTCCGGTGAAGCTGTTCAGACCTTGCTGGGTCAATAGCGTAGTCATTTCGAAAAAAAAAAAGTTAAGCTTTAATTTTCTATTATCTGCTATATTTTTTCGTTAATATACAAATTGGACGGCTTTATAGCCATGTTTTTGTTCATTCATCTCGACATATTACCCAATTACACAATATGTCATTCAAAAATTGTTTAACAAATCAATACTATGAACGCAATTCGTTTGTTTTTTTTTCGAACTGACTACGCTATTGGCCTTGCAAGGCCTTTACAGCTTCACCGGACTACCTTTAACGCAATTCGTATACGAGCAAATAATTGTATACGTAATCAAAACTAAGGTCAGCATAGCGTGATTTAAATACAAGTATTTATACATTACCAGGTTTTACTTCAATTAAAAATACTAATGAATTTGAAATAAATATATTTAAAATTTCTCCTTAATAATTTTTTTGTCAAGTATAATTACTTTTACTTTTTCTTTTTTGGTCGTTTTTAATTTTATATTTACATTAATATGACCGTCTGAACGTACGTTTATCATCATAGGCTCCCATCGAAAATCAGCGCTGCAGTACTACGGTATTGCACATTTTTGCTGAATGGGTTCGCCAATTGTTGGACATTTATTTTTAATTTTCAAATGTATTTTTTTTCTGTTTAACTAATTTGTGTAATTTAATTTAATTGTATGTTTATTCTAACAATAAAGTATTTGTTTCTTTCTTTCAAATACTTCATTCGAATACGCTGAAACTAATGAAAATATATAAAAAAGTATATGAAAAGCGAGAGTTGGGAAAAATAACATCTTAGTCTTTTAGTAAGCGTATGAGGGATGGCGATTTGAGATTGATTATTCGAATAATCACATTTTCAATAGCGAATCGATGATTTTAATAAATATTAAACATCCAATCGATGCAGTGAATCAATCTCATGCATTATAAAATCTTGGTTCGATTTTTTCTATGTAGGTAATATAAGTTAATATTATATGAAAATACAAAAAATAAATAAATCGATTTTTTTAATAATCGATGCTGTACTTTATTGTTCCATAAAACAAATCTACAGTAATTCTAAAGAATCGTCATCCCTAGTTGGTACGCAGAACCGTGTAATTAGTATTCCCGGAAACGGAGATAAAAAAATTCAAAGGGATTTTAGAAAAACATTTTTTTTTGCGGCGGCGTAAACTTTTTTTTTTCATTATGAAAGCCTCCTTTATATCTCTTTCCTAACGACATTTGATTGCGATTGAATTTTTACAGATTAAAATTTCTCCTTAATTATTTTTTTTTTGTCAAGTATAATTACTGTGCATATGAGGACAATATAACATACCGTAATTTTTTTTAACTTAACAAAAGAGTTAACATAAAAAAAAAGTCGACGCAGTCTAAGAACTGCCTCAACAGAAGTGAAAACTCAAAACAATAGAATTGAAACTTTGTTCTCCTTTGAACTTTGATATTAATTGTAGTGTAAATTATTTAAATTCCTTAATTTGTTAATTGAAATTATTAACATCAGTCTCTTTAACACATCTATTGGTGATCCGAATAATAATAATTATACTTTTTATACAATTCATTAATCAATCAAACGTATGATGGACTGCACAATCTTTATACAAAATATCAAGATATATACAACCTTTATCTATACTAATATTATAAAGAGGTAAAGTTTGTGACGTTGTGTAGTTGTAGGGGGTAATCTCAAGAACTACTAGTACGATTTGAAAAATTCTTTCAATGTTATATAGCTTATTTATCGAGAATGGTTATAGGCTATATATTACCACGCTAAGACCAACAGGAGCGGAGCACCAATGAAGAATGTTTAAAAATCAGGCTTTTTTTCCTCTTGAGAGCTTCCATTGCGTGTTAATGTTAGCCCAAAGTATCTATTCCACGCGAACGAAGTCGCGGCCAGAGGCTAGTTTTTTATATACAGTAGAGAAATCCTGTATTCGATATGTAGGGACACGATGTAGTCGTGCAAGGCAGAGTGCATGGTAAGCAAATAAATATATGAGAGCGCGACATATGAACGGCGAGCCAGTTAATGCGCGCTGGCCCGCACGAAAGGTCATAGACAGGGAGAATATTAAAATTAAACTACGCAAACTAACAATTGCAATATAATTCAATAACCCCAATCGTGAGGCCTTCATCAGCCGGCAGGAGCAGAACTAAATTGGAAGTCACACTACACACGTCAACCATAGCCATCCAAGCTATATCAAACGACTTCTAAAGATACCCCCGGTGTTGGGGGACAGCGAGAGGGTTATGCCAGACTCTTACTGGCTAGAACTCCGCGGGCCACTCAGCGCGTATGTAAGCCAAGGTTGCGGGATTACGATATGCTAGCTTTTCCGCAGCCCTGGTCACGTGCTCGGGTCACCTGCAAATGTAAGGCAGGGACCTTCCTCTCGAGGAGAGAAATTCTATCCCCATACCTCTTGTAGGAAGCGGCAGCCATGACCGTGCTTCAACTTTTCGTGTCTTTCTTACGTGACAACGAATGCCCCCACGTCCGTCACCTAAAAGCGTGCTACGGGGGTCTTATGTGGTGTCAGACACCACTCCTATATACATAACCTATACTATTAGTCTGACGCAAGCCGTGCAAACGCAATACGGTTGGTTAGGCTATTTAGCATGCCATGACGTGAAATTATAAATTTATCCTATGTCAATAAAATACCACTCAACGCTAAAGCTTTAACAGTTGATGTTTCTTGTGTAGATAAAAAAATAATGTATTTATAATATGCATTGCATAAGAGCGCACACATAGAGGAACTAATACTTCTTTGGCTTATACACATTGAATTATATTTTACACATATCACCCTTTCACACGTGCATGCATACACACTTACACATGAAAGTGGAAGGATTTTGTTTCTTTCCCTTATTGAACTGAAATAGTTTAGAAAATTATCCGATACGAAATATATATAAGAGTTGTTGTGGTATGTATGCTTGGTACACATATATGTTCCAACAACTCATATACGTATGAATGGTTAGCTTAGGTCAGCTCAGATAGGTCGCGAATTGCATTTATCAGGCAACAGCCTAAGCTGACGTGTAACGTGCACCCTTGAGCTAGTTGCCCAAATAAAATCGGCTGAGTGCTTTAAGCGCTCGCCTTACTAGTCCAGTGAAGCTATTAAGACCTTGCTAAGTCAATATCGTAGTCAGTTCGAGAAAAAAACACACATTGAATTATATATGTGTATATGAGAATGCTCCTAAATTAAAAACTATACCAAGTATAAATACTTCACTATATATTTGCTAATATATGTTTATACATACTTACATATAAACACAAATACAAATATACCTTACGTTTAACGCGTAAGGAAAAATGTACCCTACCGTACCCAGCTAAGTAAGTTAAGTTTCACTTCAATATTTATTGTCTACATTAAACACATTACACATTAAAAAAATCGATGTTCTTATAATCACGTGATAGAAGTAATAACTTATATAAACTGTATGTAATATCATAGTATCGTTTAATTACTATAAAATATTATTGCATTACTATTGACCTATATACGTACTATTGACTACTATGATTCGTACTATTGATTACTATGACTCGTACTACTGACTACTATGACTCGTATTAATAACAGTCTTCAATTTATCCGTTCTAAAATACTAAACTTTTTGTATGTGTGAAAACAATAATTTAAATAGGTAATACATCTTACTGTAACAGAAACCATATGAAAAGTAAACATAAGGCTTTTAGCAACTTAACAACTTAGTATAATGTATTAAGTTAAATAAAATTTTTACTAAGGATTCCTGTTCACGACTATACTGAATAGATGCTCACTGAAATTCTTAATGATATTAATTTAACGCAAAGACAACTCTAGACATTTTTCAAAATCTATATATGCCTATATAATAAGAATGATGATATAAAGTTTCTGTCCATTTAAAATTTTTATAAAAAAAGTTCTAGGATAAAGTAATAAAATACATTTGTATAGTTTATTTATCTGTCTGTTTGTTTGAACAGACATCATTGCTAAAGTACTGTATTCACTATAAACTATCACTAGTAAAATCCTAAAACATATCTTCGAGTAACATTTACTTTTTGTTTTATTAAAATCGGTTCACTCTATCAAAAGTTATTGTAATTTTAATGACGACGCGACTTATGCACGAGATAAAAGTAGATAAGTAAATGGACTTAATATATTCAGATGATTTTATTAGTTACTATTTTCTTATATTAGGTTCCACCCAGGATCATCTAGCCAAAAATACTTTATTCAATTTAGAGTTTGGAAAGGCATTTATGAACAGTAAAGCTTCTGTTCGGAAAAGCAACGCAGTCATTGAGAAGAAACCGTAAGATACTCGATCTAGTTTATCATGTTACATATTTTTTTACATACATATTTACATGATTATTGATCTCGTAGTTCATTTTTTTATATAATAACAACTTCACATGTTTCATCCATTTTAATACTAGCCAGACGAGTAATTCATAAGGACAATGCGTACTATAAACTACTAAATATTATCTTATTTCTGATTAAGCTCCATCGAAATATGCAAATTCGTTCTGTTATAATTTATTTCACGTAACACTATAAAAAAACTACATACTTAAAAAATACAAGCATAATCTGAATATTAGAAACTGAAGTTACTTGTTCTATCATTCAGACTCAGTAAACTAGTAACAGACGTAACAGTTATCTAGTTAATAGTTTCAGGTTTTGGAACAATGTTCCAGAACGTTTTTTTTAATTGACTACGCTATTGACCTTGAAAGGCCTTTACAGCTTCACCGGACTACTGTCCCAGAGCGTATTACTGATTTGGTATACTGTAAGTTTCAGCCCCAAGTCATGCGAGTTTTTATCAAAAGGTTATCATAGAATGGATCAATATGTGAACTACGATGAAGTATTTTGGGGTGTAAGGGGTGTCGAGTAACATCTTAAAACTTGAGACACCTAAGCCAACCTCACCTGCACGTGGTGCACCCTGCTGATCAACGAACGAGGCAATGGCGATAGCGGGGTGGTAGGGTTTTACAGCCCGACTGGGTCGCAACCACCATGTACATGGCGAAAAAGCCCGTCATAGTGACTCGCTTCTACGCGTTGCATTTCGGGATCAGCCTGTGCATATCCAGTACCGGATGACTTTCGTCATTATGGCCGGCATGACAGCGGCGACCGGCGATGGATAATCTGTCTCTCGGTGGTTGCCGATGTTTTTGGATTGTACTATGCTTAACATCAGGCATAGTGCAGTCACTTTGTCGTGCTTCAATAAAAAAAAAGTCTAGAATTGAATTCTCTATGCATCCATTAAAAACTATTGTAAAGTGTATTTTAAATATATGCATGTTAAACAGATAAACCAGACTGGGTTTCTTTCCTGTTCTTCCTGACTGGGTTCTTTGTTCGAACCGGTGGTTGCTTTAACGTTTGACAGCCTACATTGAATAAAGCATTTTTGGTTTTGATTTTTTACTGTGATTTTAAAGACTAAATCTAAATTGCGGAGAAACTTCTGTTATTACTAACCAAGTATTTAACCTTTTTTGTAATAACACCGCATATGTCTAGTATTAAAATTATTGCACATCAGGTGATATTACCAAAATTCATTCAATAGCCCGCCTTATTCAGACTTAACAGGCTTTTAAGAATATATTTCGTAAAGTGCTCGCTGTAGTCACCTGCCGACACTTAATGGGGCGTCTTCTCAGCATGCACTACATTAATTTATAATACCTTACAACAATGTACATAGAAGCGGCATTTTTATATCTTAATAGGATTACTTTAATCTGCACAAACTTACCCATGTACTATAGTTAAAAAAGTTATACCATACAGTGTATATATAGTATCACTATGTTCTATTGATTTTCTATATAAATTTTAATTAAAAACTAAGAGCCGTCTAAAATTATCAGATTTACACAATTATGTCATCCTCTTTAATATATACAAATTTGATGTACAGAGAATTCTACCTCTCTAATTCGTTGTAATTATTCCTACTTTTTTTTTTTTTCTCGAACTGACTACGCTATTGACCTGGCAAGGTCTTTACAGCTTCACCGGACTACAAACTTTACAACAATTTTTGCTATTGTCGTAGTGTACTTTGGTATATGGCTTACTTGCGTCCATAAATATAAAGTCTAAAGAAATATAAGAAATTGTAACTCTTCAATTCTGCTACATGAGATGTACCGAAAAGCATAATTAAGTTGAACTAGATATATTATGAATGTTCATATTATATTATTATAAAATTAACCTACAATTTGATTAGTTGATTTCAAAGGGCATGTAAGGCATACAACGTCATTCATGTTAAAAATATTGAAAAGGTAATTAATTGGAACGTAAGAGTAAAGTGACGGATGTTAAAATGTCTTTTTTTACATGTGTGGATATATTGTGTAAAATTCTAGCAGTAGTGTGAGTAATGTATATTTTAATTAATTTAATATGCTTGTAATGCATTTTATATTAAAAAATAACTTTCTGCACTTCTCCTCCATATAAACTTTAACTATGCCAAATTTCATGTTCATCCTTTCGCGTAATTTGCTTAAAAAGGGGTACAAAGTTATGGCTTCACGTATTAATATATATGATAATAAATAAATATATAACTTTAATAGGTTAGCATGGTATGGGCATGTCATGAGGAGAGATGAAAACCATGTGACTAGAAAGATGCTGAATAAGTTGGTGGATGGATATACGAGTAGAGGAAGACCAAAAAAGGTATGGATGGGTTGTGTGAAAAATGATATATGTGTAAAAAGTGTGAATACTGAGATGACATTTGATAGGAGAGAGTGGAAAAAGAAAACATGTTGTGCCGACCCAACTTAGGTGGGATAAGGGTAATGATGATGATATAATTTGCTTTTGCTCGTAGCTTTAAACGCCTTAATGCAGATTTTGAAAAAAAATACAGCTCATGTTACTCCCTGGTGATACCTGTTTTTATGGATGAGAGAACATTTAAAATCGATTATACGTTTATTGAATACTAGCTGACCCGTGCAACTTCGTCTGCACCAAATTGGTTATCACTGGTTTCAATTGTATTTTTAAAAGCGATAAAATTGAATAAAACTGACACCCGATTGCAGCCACAACTACCGTTTCCAATTGTGAATCCTAACTATCCCCGGTCTCACTCAAACGTATACCCAGATTATATGTGATTTTTTATGTAAAACATCTATAGGCGCACCCTAAACTTAAATCGGCCATGGCGACGTTCGTGGTGATTACACACAAGCTTCGCACTATTAACGACCCTATCTGTAAAGCATAAGATTCAAATTATTTTTCTAAATTATTATATTAAAGAGGAATCGTAGTATTTTTGTATGTTAATTACGAATAAACTCAAACTACTGGACGGATTTCGATAATTCGTTTACCATTAGAATGCTACATTATCCCTTAGTAACATACCGGATTAGGCCTCCCACGGCAGTGGCTGAAGTCTAGGTTCGATCCCTCGGTAGGGAGCCCTTGAGTGCGTTGCTTGCGCGATACGGTGACACACAAATATACATCACTGCTACAACACTACACGATCACCCCCACACACGTGCACGCTACACGCTTGAAAGTGGAAGGGTTTACTTATTCCCCTTATCGAACTGAAAAACTCTCAATTTTCCAATAATATATATATGGAGGAGTTGTTGAGGCGTGTATGCTTGGTACACATATACGTTTCAACAACTCATACATATATAAATAGTTACCTAGGTTAGCTAAGATAGGTCGCGATTTTGTATGCAACAGGCAACAGCCAAGCCGAGGTGTGCCGTGCACCCTTGAGCTGGTTGCCAAAATAAAATCGGATGAGCGCCTTAAGCGCTCGCCTTAGTAGTCCGGTGAAGCTGTTAAGACCTTGCTGGGTCAATACCGTAGACATTTCGAAAAAACCCTTAGTAACATAGGCTATATTTATTTTTTAGAAAAAAATTGGGATTTCTACTAAAATTTCAATAATGTAATCAAAGGTATGAAAAAAATTTGGCATAAAATGTATTTTATCGCATGCGCCCCGATAACTATGAATGATAGAACAAAAATATGTTCTACAATATTAAAGAACATATTATTATCTATAAAAAAACCTCGCGGCATCATACATATGTCTACTTATTGTGATTATGTCACTATAACTACATTTTTGAAATAAATCTTAATAAAAACTATACCATGCGTAAAAGACTATGTTATTCATGTCTATATATTAATCCATATCCAAATAAATTATCTTTAAACTAAGACTGTTTCAGTACCTGTAGATAACTTTTTGAATTATTAAAATCGGCCATTACATTCAAAAGATATTGCGAGTTTTAAAATGTCAATCTAAACGAAATACGCGGGCACACAAAACGCAATCTTTGCACTATTAACGAAATACCTACTCAAAAACCTTTACAACCCTACTTGTATAATTGTAAGATTCAAATTGTTTCTATTTAATATTATGCAACGTCACAATAATGGGAGAGAGACGCGTGGATAGAAATGTTTTGTCGTCAACGTCGACCGGTTCATGTCCGATCTCACCAAAGTTAAGCAATGTCGGGCGTGGTCAGTGCTTGGATGGGTGACCGCCTGGAGATATTGCGTGATGTTAGCTTTTTACGGGTCAAATTAATCTTCAGTAATTTTTTTAATATATAGGTATATGTATTTTTTATATTTTTAAATTAGGTGTAATATAATATTTTTATAATATTACGGAATTGGTTTTTTTAATCTTACTAATATACATATACACTGACCAAAGTCTGACCTAGATAGATTTCAATTACATGTTTTTATTTTTAAAAGAGAGGAGGCTTATTTTCTGCATTAGGTCGAGAAGAGCTGCCAATGATGATGATGATGATGAAGATTATGGTTTTTTGTGACGTTACATTTCCGAAGCTACAGGTTATAATACGAACTTTGCACTATTGACGAAGTACTCAAAAACATCTGCAACTCTATCTGTATAAACATAACATTCAAATTGCTTTCTCGAACACTCGTCGTACCAGTATTACACGGCATGCACAGAAGACCTTGCGCCCTTTGACATACCGCCAAACACACCGCGCTTGCACCTTTCACTGATTTCTTTGTTACTATTTAATTAGACAATTGACTGTCACGGATTAAACTACGCATTTTTAACGCTATTTATAAATTATGAAACACCATTCGCAGTTGTGAATGTAACCAGTGTTTTAATTGAAAATATGTCGGACAGCGATAATAAAATAATAAAATTTCGGAACTGAAAGTATGCACCCTTCTAGAAAGAAAGTAAAATCACACTATGACATATACCTTGATAATGCTATATCTAATACTTTTATAACATACTTCAGTTATCATCGACCAATTTTCACAGTATTAACCAGCTATTCTAAATTTGAAACCCTTGCGTTTTATGGGACAAAAAGTATCCTGGATGTAGCCTTGTAATATCAGTTGTCACTGTGTTAATTTTTGCTTCTATATGGATAACATAGTCTACCTTGATTATAATTTCCAAAAAATATTTAATGTAAGGATTTCGACTTGTTACAATTTTAATAGTATAGATTAGTTATTAACAATTTTGTGGACGTTTTCGAAGCAGTTGAAATTTTTGAATGGAATCGTTATGTAAGCGTAGCCTAGAGGTAAAGTTGGCGACTCTATACTATTTTCATGACCGACGGGGAGACGGTTCGAACCCCGTCATTTTTTTTTTGGTTATTTGTTTTTTTTTTATGTAGCCTATATAGCTTGAATTTTTAACTAATCTGTCTGCTGTAAATAGCACAAAGGAAAATTACCAAAATCCATTAAGAATCTCATGAACTACAAATTTTTTACTTTCGTCCGTTATTCTGGAGAACTCTTTGCGTTTTATGGGACAAAGAGTATCCTGGATGTAGTCTTCTAATATTAGTTATCACTGTGTCAAATTTCGTTAAAATTGGTTCAGTACTTTCAGAGTAATTCGGGTTTATATTCTAGACTTTAATCCTTTATCCTGGGGAACCCTTGGCGTTTTATGAGACAAAAAGTATATTTGATGTAATCTCGTAATATTAGCTATCACTATGTCAAGTTTCGTCAAGATTGGTTCAGTAGTTTCAGAGTGATGCGTGTGCATAGGGACAGACAGACAGACAGACAGACAGACAGACAGACAAAAATTGTAAAAAGATTATTTTTGGCTTCTATATCGATAACATAGTCTATCCTGATTAAAATTTTCAAAAAATATTTAATGTACAGATTTCGACTTGTTACAGTTTTATTATAGTATAGATTAATCATAAATCAAAATGCCTATTAAAAATACAACGTTAACCCGCTACCGAGTGTCCTAAATTCTGTCTATTGATATATTGATAATTTCTGTAGGTGGTAGAGCCACGCTGAAGCTATTACTGGTTTCCGCATGAATGGGTCGGCTCGTTCGGGCTAATACTGTCAGAATACTTACAGAAAACCGACGTCAAATAACAGTGCTTGCATTGTAATGTTTCGTTCGGTCAGTGAGAGTGCCGGAGTTTCCCTTACACTCCCCCATATACAGGTTGGAAACGCACTTACAAATCCCCTGGTGTTGCTAGTGTCTATAGACGGTGGTGGTCACTAAACATCACGTGACCCACCTGTTCGTTTGCCTCTTATGATATAAAAAAAAAATATATTGATATATTAAAGAACCAGGTATTCTAAAATTCTTGTTCTTTTAACGTTGCCGGCTCTTGTACTAAGGTGTCGCAAAAAAGTCTAGTTACGTTAACTGCAAATTTTTGTTTTTCGTTATTCTGGAGAACTCATTGCGTTTTATGAGACAAAGAGTATCCTGGATGTAGTCTTCTAATATTAGTTATCACCGTGTCAAATTTCGTTAAAATTGGTTCAGTACTTTCAGAGTAATTCGG
>JACEII010000421.1:38798-63668 GCA_014332785.1 Antheraea mylitta | reverse complement strand
CCGAATTACTCTGAAAGTACTGAACCAATTTTAACGAAATTTGACACGGTGATAACTAATATTAGAAGACTACATCCAGGATACTCTTTGTCTCATAAAACGCAATGAGTTCTCCAGAATAACGAAAAACAAAAATTTGCAGTTAACGTAACTAGACTTTTTTGCGACACCTTAGTACAAGAGCCGGCAACGTTAAAAGAACAAGAATTTTAGAATACCTGGTTCTTTAATATATCAATATATTTTTTTTTTATATCATAAGAGGCAAACGAACAGGTGGGTCACGTGATGTTTAGTGACCACCACCGTCTATAGACACTAGCAACACCAGGGGATTTGTAAGTGCGTTTCCAACCTGTATATGGGGGAGTGTAAGGGAAACTCCGGCACTCTCACTGACCGAACGAAACATTACAATGCAAGCACTGTTATTTGACGTCGGTTTTCTGTAAGTATTCTGACAGTATTAGCCCGAACGAGCCGACCCATTCATGCGGAAACCAGTAATAGCTTCAGCGTGGCTCTACCACCTACAGAAATTATCAATATATCAATAGACAGAATTTAGGACACTCGGTAGCGGGTTAACGTTGTATTTTTAATAGGCATTTTGATTTATGATTAATCTATACTATAATAAAACTGTAACAAGTCGAAATCTGTACATTAAATATTTTTTGAAAATTTTAATCAGGATAGACTATGTTATCGATATAGAAGCCAAAAATAATCTTTTTACAATTTTTGTCTGTCTGTCTGTCTGTCTGTCTGTCTGTCTGTCCCTATGCACACGCATCACTCTGAAACTACTGAACCAATCTTGACGAAACTTGACATAGTGATAGCTAATATTACGAGATTACATCAAATATACTTTTTGTCTCATAAAACGCCAAGGGTTCCCCAGGATAAAGGATTAAAGTCTAGAATATAAACCCGAATTACTCTGAAAGTACTGAACCAATTTTAACGAAATTTGACACAGTGATAACTAATATTAGAAGACTACATCCAGGATACTCTTTGTCCCATAAAACGCAAAGAGTTCTCCAGAATAACGGACGAAAGTAAAAAATTTGTAGTTCATGAGATTCTTAATGGATTTTGGTAATTTTCCTTTGTGCTATTTACAGCAGACAGATTAGTTAAAAATTCAAGCTATATAGGCTACATAAAAAAAAAACAAATAACCAAAAAAAAAATGACGGGGTTCGAACCGTCTCCCCGTCGGTCATGAAAATAGTATAGAGTCGCCAACTTTACCTCTAGGCTACGCTTACATAACGATTCCATTCAAAAATTTCAACTGCTTCGAAAACGTCCACAAAATTGTTAATAACTAATCTATACTATTAAAATTGTAACAAGTCGAAATCCTTACATTAAATATTTTTTGGAAATTATAATCAAGGTAGACTATGTTATCCATATAGAAGCAAAAATTAACACAGTGACAACTGATATTACAAGGCTACATCCAGGATACTTTTTGTCCCATAAAACGCAAGGGTTTCAAATTTAGAATAGCTGGTTAATACTGTGAAAATTGGTCGATGATAACTGAAGTATGTTATAAAAGTATTAGATATAGCATTATCAAGGTATATGTCATAGTGTGATTTTACTTTCTTTCTAGAAGGGTGCATACTTTCAGTTCCGAAATTTTATTATTTTATTATCGCTGTCCGACATATTTTCAATTAAAACACTGGTTACATTCACAACTGCGAATGGTGTTTCATAATTTATAAATAGCGTTAAAAATGCGTAGTTTAATCCGTGACAGTCAATTGTCTAATTAAATAGTAACAAAGAAATCAGTGAAAGGTGCAAGCGCGGTGTGTTTGGCGGTATGTCAAAGGGCGCAAGGTCTTCTGTGCATGCCGTGTAATACTGGTACGACGAGTGTTCGAGAAAGCAATTTGAATGTTATGTTTATACAGATAGAGTTGCAGATGTTTTTGAGTACTTCGTCAATAGTGCAAAGTTCGTATTATAACCTGTAGCTTCGGAAATGTAACGTCACAAAAAACCATAATCTTCATCATCATCATCATCATTGGCAGCTCTTCTCGACCTAATGCAGAAAATAAGCCTCCTCTCTTTTAAAAATAAAAACATGTAATTGAAATCTATCTAGGTCAGACTTTGGTCAGTGTATATGTATATTAGTAAGATTAAAAAAACCAATTCCGTAATATTATAAAAATATTATATTACACCTAATTTAAAAATATAAAAAATACATATACCTATATATTAAAAAAATTACTGAAGATTAATTTGACCCGTAAAAAGCTAACATCACGCAATATCTCCAGGCGGTCACCCATCCAAGCACTGACCACGCCCGACATTGCTTAACTTTGGTGAGATCGGACATGAACCGGTCGACGTTGACGACAAAACATTTCTATCCACGCGTCTCTCTCCCATTATTGTGACGTTGCATAATATTAAATAGAAACAATTTGAATCTTACAATTATACAAGTAGGGTTGTAAAGGTTTTTGAGTAGGTATTTCGTTAATAGTGCAAAGATTGCGTTTTGTGTGCCCGCGTATTTCGTTTAGATTGACATTTTAAAACTCGCAATATCTTTTGAATGTAATGGCCGATTTTAATAATTCAAAAAGTTATCTACAGGTACTGAAACAGTCTTAGTTTAAAGATAATTTATTTGGATATGGATTAATATATAGACATGAATAACATAGTCTTTTACGCATGGTATAGTTTTTATTAAGATTTATTTCAAAAATGTAGTTATAGTGACATAATCACAATAAGTAGACATATGTATGATGCCGCGAGGTTTTTTTATAGATAATAATATGTTCTTTAATATTGTAGAACATATTTTTGTTCTATCATTCATAGTTATCGGGGCGCATGCGATAAAATACATTTTATGCCAAATTTTTTTCATACCTTTGATTACATTATTGAAATTTTAGTAGAAATCCCAATTTTTTTCTAAAAAATAAATATAGCCTATGTTACTAAGGGTTTTTTCGAAATGTCTACGGTATTGACCCAGCAAGGTCTTAACAGCTTCACCGGACTACTAAGGCGAGCGCTTAAGGCGCTCATCCGATTTTATTTTGGCAACCAGCTCAAGGGTGCACGGCACACCTCGGCTTGGCTGTTGCCTGTTGCATACAAAATCGCGACCTATCTTAGCTAACCTAGGTAACTATTTATATATGTATGAGTTGTTGAAACGTATATGTGTACCAAGCATACACGCCTCAACAACTCCTCCATATATATATTATTGGAAAATTGAGAGTTTTTCAGTTCGATAAGGGGAATAAGTAAACCCTTCCACTTTCAAGCGTGTAGCGTGCACGTGTGTGGGGGTGATCGTGTAGTGTTGTAGCAGTGATGTATATTTGTGTGTCACCGTATCGCGCAAGCAACGCACTCAAGGGCTCCCTACCGAGGGATCGAACCTAGACTTCAGCCACTGCCGTGGGAGGCCTAATCCGGTATGTTACTAAGGGATAATGTAGCATTCTAATGGTAAACGAATTATCGAAATCCGTCCAGTAGTTTGAGTTTATTCGTAATTAACATACAAAAATACTACGATTCCTCTTTAATATAATAATTTAGAAAAATAATTTGAATCTTATGCTTTACAGATAGGGTCGTTAATAGTGCGAAGCTTGTGTGTAATCACCACGAACGTCGCCATGGCCGATTTAAGTTTAGGGTGCGCCTATAGATGTTTTACATAAAAAATCACATATAATCTGGGTATACGTTTGAGTGAGACCGGGGATAGTTAGGATTCACAATTGGAAACGGTAGTTGTGGCTGCAATCGGGTGTCAGTTTTATTCAATTTTATCGCTTTTAAAAATACAATTGAAACCAGTGATAACCAATTTGGTGCAGACGAAGTTGCACGGGTCAGCTAGTATTCAATAAACGTATAATCGATTTTAAATGTTCTCTCATCCATAAAAACAGGTATCACCAGGGAGTAACATGAGCTGTATTTTTTTTCAAAATCTGCATTAAGGCGTTTAAAGCTACGAGCAAAAGCAAATTATATCATCATCATTACCCTTATCCCACCTAAGTTGGGTCGGCACAACATGTTTTCTTTTTCCACTCTCTCCTATCAAATGTCATCTCAGTATTCACACTTTTTACACATATATCATTTTTCACACAACCCATCCATACCTTTTTTGGTCTTCCTCTACTCGTATATCCATCCACCAACTTATTCAGCATCTTTCTAGTCACATGGTTTTCATCTCTCCTCATGACATGCCCATACCATGCTAACCTATTAAAGTTATATATTTATTTATTATCATATATATTAATACGTGAAGCCATAACTTTGTACCCCTTTTTAAGCAAATTACGCGAAAGGATGAACATGAAATTTGGCATAGTTAAAGTTTATATGGAGGAGAAGTGCAGAAAGTTATTTTTTAATATAAAATGCATTACAAGCATATTAAATTAATTAAAATATACATTACTCACACTACTGCTAGAATTTTACACAATATATCCACACATGTAAAAAAAGACATTTTAACATCCGTCACTTTACTCTTACGTTCCAATTAATTACCTTTTCAATATTTTTAACATGAATGACGTTGTATGCCTTACATGCCCTTTGAAATCAACTAATCAAATTGTAGGTTAATTTTATAATAATATAATATGAACATTCATAATATATCTAGTTCAACTTAATTATGCTTTTCGGTACATCTCATGTAGCAGAATTGAAGAGTTACAATTTCTTATATTTCTTTAGACTTTATATTTATGGACGCAAGTAAGCCATATACCAAAGTACACTACGACAATAGCAAAAATTGTTGTAAAGTTTGTAGTCCGGTGAAGCTGTAAAGACCTTGCCAGGTCAATAGCGTAGTCAGTTCGAGAAAAAAAAAAAAAGTAGGAATAATTACAACGAATTAGAGAGGTAGAATTCTCTGTACATCAAATTTGTATATATTAAAGAGGATGACATAATTGTGTAAATCTGATAATTTTAGACGGCTCTTAGTTTTTAATTAAAATTTATATAGAAAATCAATAGAACATAGTGATACTATATATACACTGTATGGTATAACTTTTTTAACTATAGTACATGGGTAAGTTTGTGCAGATTAAAGTAATCCTATTAAGATATAAAAATGCCGCTTCTATGTACATTGTTGTAAGGTATTATAAATTAATGTAGTGCATGCTGAGAAGACGCCCCATTAAGTGTCGGCAGGTGACTACAGCGAGCACTTTACGAAATATATTCTTAAAAGCCTGTTAAGTCTGAATAAGGCGGGCTATTGAATGAATTTTGGTAATATCACCTGATGTGCAATAATTTTAATACTAGACATATGCGGTGTTATTACAAAAAAGGTTAAATACTTGGTTAGTAATAACAGAAGTTTCTCCGCAATTTAGATTTAGTCTTTAAAATCACAGTAAAAAATCAAAACCAAAAATGCTTTATTCAATGTAGGCTGTCAAACGTTAAAGCAACCACCGGTTCGAACAAAGAACCCAGTCAGGAAGAACAGGAAAGAAACCCAGTCTGGTTTATCTGTTTAACATGCATATATTTAAAATACACTTTACAATAGTTTTTAATGGATGCATAGAGAATTCAATTCTAGACTTTTTTTTTATTGAAGCACGACAAAGTGACTGCACTATGCCTGATGTTAAGCATAGTACAATCCAAAAACATCGGCAACCACCGAGAGACAGATTATCCATCGCCGGTCGCCGCTGTCATGCCGGCCATAATGACGAAAGTCATCCGGTACTGGATATGCACAGGCTGATCCCGAAATGCAACGCGTAGAAGCGAGTCACTATGACGGGCTTTTTCGCCATGTACATGGTGGTTGCGACCCAGTCGGGCTGTAAAACCCTACCACCCCGCTATCGCCATTGCCTCGTTCGTTGATCAGCAGGGTGCACCACGTGCAGGTGAGGTTGGCTTAGGTGTCTCAAGTTTTAAGATGTTACTCGACACCCCTTACACCCCAAAATACTTCATCGTAGTTCACATATTGATCCATTCTATGATAACCTTTTGATAAAAACTCGCATGACTTGGGGCTGAAACTTACAGTATACCAAATCAGTAATACGCTCTGGGACAGTAGTCCGGTGAAGCTGTAAAGGCCTTTCAAGGTCAATAGCGTAGTCAATTAAAAAAAACGTTCTGGAACATTGTTCCAAAACCTGAAACTATTAACTAGATAACTGTTACGTCTGTTACTAGTTTACTGAGTCTGAATGATAGAACAAGTAACTTCAGTTTCTAATATTCAGATTATGCTTGTATTTTTTAAGTATGTAGTTTTTTTATAGTGTTACGTGAAATAAATTATAACAGAACGAATTTGCATATTTCGATGGAGCTTAATCAGAAATAAGATAATATTTAGTAGTTTATAGTACGCATTGTCCTTATGAATTACTCGTCTGGCTAGTATTAAAATGGATGAAACATGTGAAGTTGTTATTATATAAAAAAATGAACTACGAGATCAATAATCATGTAAATATGTATGTAAAAAAATATGTAACATGATAAACTAGATCGAGTATCTTACGGTTTCTTCTCAATGACTGCGTTGCTTTTCCGAACAGAAGCTTTACTGTTCATAAATGCCTTTCCAAACTCTAAATTGAATAAAGTATTTTTGGCTAGATGATCCTGGGTGGAACCTAATATAAGAAAATAGTAACTAATAAAATCATCTGAATATATTAAGTCCATTTACTTATCTACTTTTATCTCGTGCATAAGTCGCGTCGTCATTAAAATTACAATAACTTTTGATAGAGTGAACCGATTTTAATAAAACAAAAAGTAAATGTTACTCGAAGATATGTTTTAGGATTTTACTAGTGATAGTTTATAGTGAATACAGTACTTTAGCAATGATGTCTGTTCAAACAAACAGACAGATAAATAAACTATACAAATGTATTTTATTACTTTATCCTAGAACTTTTTTTATAAAAATTTTAAATGGACAGAAACTTTATATCATCATTCTTATTATATAGGCATATATAGATTTTGAAAAATGTCTAGAGTTGTCTTTGCGTTAAATTAATATCATTAAGAATTTCAGTGAGCATCTATTCAGTATAGTCGTGAACAGGAATCCTTAGTAAAAATTTTATTTAACTTAATACATTATACTAAGTTGTTAAGTTGCTAAAAGCCTTATGTTTACTTTTCATATGGTTTCTGTTACAGTAAGATGTATTACCTATTTAAATTATTGTTTTCACACATACAAAAAGTTTAGTATTTTAGAACGGATAAATTGAAGACTGTTATTAATACGAGTCATAGTAGTCAGTAGTACGAGTCATAGTAATCAATAGTACGAATCATAGTAGTCAATAGTACGTATATAGGTCAATAGTAATGCAATAATATTTTATAGTAATTAAACGATACTATGATATTACATACAGTTTATATAAGTTATTACTTCTATCACGTGATTATAAGAACATCGATTTTTTTAATGTGTAATGTGTTTAATGTAGACAATAAATATTGAAGTGAAACTTAACTTACTTAGCTGGGTACGGTAGGGTACATTTTTCCTTACGCGTTAAACGTAAGGTATATTTGTATTTGTGTTTATATGTAAGTATGTATAAACATATATTAGCAAATATATAGTGAAGTATTTATACTTGGTATAGTTTTTAATTTAGGAGCATTCTCATATACACATATATAATTCAATGTGTGTTTTTTTCTCGAACTGACTACGATATTGACTTAGCAAGGTCTTAATAGCTTCACTGGACTAGTAAGGCGAGCGCTTAAAGCACTCAGCCGATTTTATTTGGGCAACTAGCTCAAGGGTGCACGTTACACGTCAGCTTAGGCTGTTGCCTGATAAATGCAATTCGCGACCTATCTGAGCTGACCTAAGCTAACCATTCATACGTATATGAGTTGTTGGAACATATATGTGTACCAAGCATACATACCACAACAACTCTTATATATATTTCGTATCGGATAATTTTCTAAACTATTTCAGTTCAATAAGGGAAAGAAACAAAATCCTTCCACTTTCATGTGTAAGTGTGTATGCATGCACGTGTGAAAGGGTGATATGTGTAAAATATAATTCAATGTGTATAAGCCAAAGAAGTATTAGTTCCTCTATGTGTGCGCTCTTATGCAATGCATATTATAAATACATTATTTTTTTATCTACACAAGAAACATCAACTGTTAAAGCTTTAGCGTTGAGTGGTATTTTATTGACATAGGATAAATTTATAATTTCACGTCATGGCATGCTAAATAGCCTAACCAACCGTATTGCGTTTGCACGGCTTGCGTCAGACTAATAGTATAGGTTATGTATATAGGAGTGGTGTCTGACACCACATAAGACCCCCGTAGCACGCTTTTAGGTGACGGACGTGGGGGCATTCGTTGTCACGTAAGAAAGACACGAAAAGTTGAAGCACGGTCATGGCTGCCGCTTCCTACAAGAGGTATGGGGATAGAATTTCTCTCCTCGAGAGGAAGGTCCCTGCCTTACATTTGCAGGTGACCCGAGCACGTGACCAGGGCTGCGGAAAAGCTAGCATATCGTAATCCCGCAACCTTGGCTTACATACGCGCTGAGTGGCCCGCGGAGTTCTAGCCAGTAAGAGTCTGGCATAACCCTCTCGCTGTCCCCCAACACCGGGGGTATCTTTAGAAGTCGTTTGATATAGCTTGGATGGCTATGGTTGACGTGTGTAGTGTGACTTCCAATTTAGTTCTGCTCCTGCCGGCTGATGAAGGCCTCACGATTGGGGTTATTGAATTATATTGCAATTGTTAGTTTGCGTAGTTTAATTTTAATATTCTCCCTGTCTATGACCTTTCGTGCGGGCCAGCGCGCATTAACTGGCTCGCCGTTCATATGTCGCGCTCTCATATATTTATTTGCTTACCATGCACTCTGCCTTGCACGACTACATCGTGTCCCTACATATCGAATACAGGATTTCTCTACTGTATATAAAAAACTAGCCTCTGGCCGCGACTTCGTTCGCGTGGAATAGATACTTTGGGCTAACATTAACACGCAATGGAAGCTCTCAAGAGGAAAAAAAGCCTGATTTTTAAACATTCTTCATTGGTGCTCCGCTCCTGTTGGTCTTAGCGTGGTAATATATAGCCTATAACCATTCTCGATAAATAAGCTATATAACATTGAAAGAATTTTTCAAATCGTACTAGTAGTTCTTGAGATTACCCCCTACAACTACACAACGTCACAAACTTTACCTCTTTATAATATTAGTATAGATAAAGGTTGTATATATCTTGATATTTTGTATAAAGATTGTGCAGTCCATCATACGTTTGATTGATTAATGAATTGTATAAAAAGTATAATTATTATTATTCGGATCACCAATAGATGTGTTAAAGAGACTGATGTTAATAATTTCAATTAACAAATTAAGGAATTTAAATAATTTACACTACAATTAATATCAAAGTTCAAAGGAGAACAAAGTTTCAATTCTATTGTTTTGAGTTTTCACTTCTGTTGAGGCAGTTCTTAGACTGCGTCGACTTTTTTTTTATGTTAACTCTTTTGTTAAGTTAAAAAAAATTACGGTATGTTATATTGTCCTCATATGCACAGTAATTATACTTGACAAAAAAAAAATAATTAAGGAGAAATTTTAATCTGTAAAAATTCAATCGCAATCAAATGTCGTTAGGAAAGAGATATAAAGGAGGCTTTCATAATGAAAAAAAAAAGTTTACGCCGCCGCAAAAAAAAATGTTTTTCTAAAATCCCTTTGAATTTTTTTATCTCCGTTTCCGGGAATACTAATTACACGGTTCTGCGTACCAACTAGGGATGACGATTCTTTAGAATTACTGTAGATTTGTTTTATGGAACAATAAAGTACAGCATCGATTATTAAAAAAATCGATTTATTTATTTTTTGTATTTTCATATAATATTAACTTATATTACCTACATAGAAAAAATCGAACCAAGATTTTATAATGCATGAGATTGATTCACTGCATCGATTGGATGTTTAATATTTATTAAAATCATCGATTCGCTATTGAAAATGTGATTATTCGAATAATCAATCTCAAATCGCCATCCCTCATACGCTTACTAAAAGACTAAGATGTTATTTTTCCCAACTCTCGCTTTTCATATACTTTTTTATATATTTTCATTAGTTTCAGCGTATTCGAATGAAGTATTTGAAAGAAAGAAACAAATACTTTATTGTTAGAATAAACATACAATTAAATTAAATTACACAAATTAGTTAAACAGAAAAAAAATACATTTGAAAATTAAAAATAAATGTCCAACAATTGGCGAACCCATTCAGCAAAAATGTGCAATACCGTAGTACTGCAGCGCTGATTTTCGATGGGAGCCTATGATGATAAACGTACGTTCAGACGGTCATATTAATGTAAATATAAAATTAAAAACGACCAAAAAAGAAAAAGTAAAAGTAATTATACTTGACAAAAAAATTATTAAGGAGAAATTTTAAATATATTTATTTCAAATTCATTAGTATTTTTAATTGAAGTAAAACCTGGTAATGTATAAATACTTGTATTTAAATCACGCTATGCTGACCTTAGTTTTGATTACGTATACAATTATTTGCTCGTATACGAATTGCGTTAAAGGTAGTCCGGTGAAGCTGTAAAGGCCTTGCAAGGCCAATAGCGTAGTCAGTTCGAAAAAAAAACAAACGAATTGCGTTCATAGTATTGATTTGTTAAACAATTTTTGAATGACATATTGTGTAATTGGGTAATATGTCGAGATGAATGAACAAAAACATGGCTATAAAGCCGTCCAATTTGTATATTAACGAAAAAATATAGCAGATAATAGAAAATTAAAGCTTAACTTTTTTTTTTTCGAAATGACTACGCTATTGACCCAGCAAGGTCTGAACAGCTTCACCGGACTAAAGATTAACTAAAATAGTGCAGCTGCTATGTAATAATAAGTTGAGGCATTCATAGGGACTGCCGACAGAAGTTAAAACATAGCACAATGAAATAAATGTGTTCTCCTTTGAATTTTTTAGTAATTTATAGTGTGAATTAGAATATTTAAATTTGTAAGTTTAAATTATTAAAATTAGTCTGGTTTTCACTCCTATTGGCATTCCGAATATAATATATATATTTATATAGATAATTAACTATATATAAGATGGGCTGCTATAGTGATGTAAACCGCAAAGGCGTAATACGGTCGGTCTTATTTACGAGCATGTCACAACGCGAAATCGTTTATGTCCTACCAGAAATACTATTCAACGCGCCAAGAGAATTTCCACTTCAAAATAACAGATTGAAGTGTTTGTGTTGAAAATGATGTAATGATTTTCGTTAACACGGGGACCCCACGAGCCGACCCATTCGTGCTGAAAACAATAATAGTTTCAGCTTAGCTCTACCACTACTAAAAGTATGTGCTGTATTATATTTAACCTAACAAATTTACTACGTCCGTCTGTCCGTCCTTTTGTCAATACTTCGGATAATTGTATATGTTTTAACAAAAATAAACTTTAACATAATACAATAAGTTTTTTTTATTTCATAGGAGGCAAACGTTCAGACGAGTCACCTGATGTTAAGTGATCACCGCCGTCCATAGACACTTGACCAGGTGTTGATCAGGGGAGTCGCAACAGTAATATTATGTAAGTAATTATTCATTTAAGACATGATATCTGTAAGTGTTGTGTTTGTCTTTATGTATTTAAGTGGCTTCATTTGGAAAAACTAGACTGTATAATGAGAATTTAAGACTACCTATAAAGTGAGTCTCCCATGACTGACTTGATACCGGTAAAATTCATATCAATGCAATTCCAACATTAAAAAGTTAAAGTGTAGGTCCGTGAATTCGGATGTCCAGAACAATCTCTGGCACTATTAATCCAATTTTGAAAATGATTTCATTGTTAGAAAGGTATATTGGATTACTTTTTATTTTGATAAATATATAATTTCAGAAAGAGGCCAATAACCCTGCAGTGGGTTTCGTTACACGCTGATGATGATGGTGATGTCGATTATTGGTTGTTGTTTGTTGTTTTACTATTATTGGAAATAGGATTCAAATACATTTGCCAGAAAAAGATGACGAAGTACAATAATCTAGGCTCATGGTTTTTTTAGTAGGTTAAAAAGAATTGCAAGGAAATCCGAAGGCAAAGGCAGTTAATAATAAATTGGCGATAAAAATAATCAGACGAGATAAAAACGTTCCCACCGTAGAATTTAATGCAAATGGTACGCTGAACGCAATTAAGCCGGCAACGAAGGTGAGACCGGATTAATTTCATTAAAATATTCCGGAACACCTATATATATTGTGAGATTTTATCTTTATCTTTGTGAAGTTTAATAATGTTAGAAATGAGAAAATTTAAACTAAACACAAAACTAAAAAAAAAAATCCACCAAAACGTCTTTGACCATAGTCAGACCTAGTCCAAAACATTTTATCTGAGTCGTTGTAAATTTCCTTTTCGATTTTGAGAAGTTTCTTGCTATATCTTCGAATTTTAAGGTCCGATGCTAGTTAGATTAATAAGATACACTTTTAAAAAGACCGCTTTTACCATAAAAACATTTTTTTGTAAAATTATTTATTCTTACAAGAACTTTACGGCATAATCATGGTGTTTTAAAAACATATGAATACAATTACAAAATGCCAATTATAAAGTAACGCCTATTATATTTCGTATAGTGAAAGATTTAGTGTAATGAGCTTAGTTACAATATTGTGTAATTATTAACTTTGCCCGCGTGAATGTCTGTATGTGTGTTATAGCTGTTTTTATTTTTCATGTACTTATACGGGTATGGTGAAATGACAGAGTATTTTATAACACGTTCAATTTCTTTTTATTCCAATAATTTACGGAGGATTTTTTTAATGTAAATGATGAGAAAGAAATGACTTCCCTTCGAAAATGAGTCGGAGAAACCGCCAGGCGCGAGTTCCTACAGCTCATTTCCGGCGGATAAGAAAACCGTGCGGATTCCGACGCGAGATCTTTTGACGTGGTTCCTATCTGATACGTTTTAGGTGTAAAAAGATAGGGGAATATTAAAAATTAAAAATTATATGGTTTTCTTTTACCATTCAAAGTATACGATGTTAGTAAGATACTCAAAGAGACTCGCTTCATTGAAGAGTTTTTACAATCGTATCCATAAATTTTGTTTACTAAATACAACATATTGACATGCACACAACTTGATTTATAAACTGAACTGCGACTCAGACTTAAGCCAGTTACTAAATATACTAACAGATTGCTATGCAAGGTCTACGTAAAAATGGTTTGACAGTTTTTTCCAATCACAACCATCAAATCATAACAAAATGTCGTAATTACGATTGCTTTAGGCGAAAAGTATGGTCGGATTATCTTATTAAAAATTCTGTGGGTCTTAAATTATTTTTGACTTAAACTGCTTATAATTTGCATATATAACTTTACTCATATTCACCGTAAAAACCACAACTTTATAAACTGTACAATTTTGATGGCTATTACAAATTCACAAGCAAATATTCACTGGACAATTCATGAGGCGTTTGGTTGTAAAACAAGCCAATATTCCTTAAATTCCTAAGAGCTAACCTTAGCCAATCATTTATTCACAGTAGTAATTGTGTCAAAACTAAACCAATATATCCTCTGTTCACACAACTCCGGTGTGAATTACTAATGGAAGGTCTATGTAAATTTGCAGAGCCTCTTATACTGTGGTTACAAACATACATCGCTAAGTTTAATTAGAATCGTAAATATTCATGGGTTTAAAGCGGGGGATAGTAAATAGGTTCGTCCATCTGATGTACGTGGAGTAGACTTTAAGGATTTGTATAAGCCCTAATAAGGAGAGGACAATATTAATAGATTCAGGCTTATCGCAGATTAGGTTTGTTAGAATTTGTTTTTGTTTATATTTCTTGGAGGCTCTACATATTGTAAGTTGTTATTAGAACCATATATTAGAACAAAAAAGATGGCTGAAGTTTGATTAATTACAAAATTATCATCATCAATCTTTGTCAGTATATCTCTGGATATAATATATTACAGTATTTTTTTCTCTTAACCATCCGTAACCTCATATACCTTGTTTAGATATTGTTAGTTAATAAAGAGCATTTCGTTTCCAATTAATAAAAAAAAATCAGGAATAAACTGATAAGAACAAATATGTTGTCATTGGCCTATATGAGTGTATCAAATTGATATTCAATAAAATAGGATAACGCACGTTTATCAATTACTGATTACAATTGTATTGTATGTATCAATAACCCCATGGATCAAATAACTTTAATACCAAAAAATAATATTCGAAATACGTGGCAGTAGTAGAAGTGATAGTTTAACCTAGGAAATATCAATCCGCGTGTTAAAATCTCAACGTGGCATACGTTGAGACGTTAACACTATTAACTAACGCTGAAGAAAAACATCGTAAGGTAATAATAGCCGAAAATATATTATCCCAGTACCGCTGTAGATGGAGTAATACAAAACTGCGATTTCTTGGGCTTTGAAATTACCAATTTTTCATAACCTTCGTGGTGATTATGTCTGCACGTTACAAACGTGCGACCAGAATTGGAGATCTTACTGAGAGTTATTTTTGTTTAAAATATATGTAAAGCAAAGTCATTTAGAGACGTACTACTCAGCAAACCATGGATGCACCGTGCGGATTCCGGGTCCATCGCGTGGCAACGAGAGAAACTCCGAGTAGTTTCCGAGACTTGTGACACGGGTGTAGGTTTAAGGGGCCCCTTTCGAATGTACAAATTTAACACTCACCTTAACCACTCGTGCTTCTCTCCCTGCCTATCCAAATCTGGTATGAACCTACCAGTGCGGCTTTAGAGGCTCGTTCTAGTATAGAGCTTACTGCAGTTCTAGATATACTGAGGTCCTTGAGCAAGCTTTAAAGAGATTTTGCTGGTATACCTCTCGCTCCCACTTCTATGGCATATAGATTAACTCTATAGCCGTTTTAGTGAACTCTTTGACTAAGTCGTGATACCTGTCCAGCTTCATCTCGTGGTCTTTAGGAATATTAGTTTCCCACGGAACGGTAAGCTCGACAAGTATCACGCTCTTTGTTTGTCTAGAATATAGAAATATCTCCGGCCTGGATAGCGAAACACACACATCTTCTAGGATTCTGTAGTGCTTTTGATACGTGTCCATTAAAATAGTGCAATCAGACGCTGCATTAAGGCTTGTTTTTAGGATTTTTTGAGCCTACTTTTCTTTTAATTCAACACATAAAGAACGAAATCACAGGTAACTATTGCAACTTTTGACATAATTACAAACCAATTTTTAATGTTTTTTTTTTTGAAGTAAAAAAGTTAAAAGAATAATTGGAATACTGAAAAGCGATTTATTACGTTGCTATTTTTACTAACTTCGAAAAGACTCGTATCCTTCTATGTGTGATATTATTGATGTTATATTTGACCAACATTCTGTTAGAATTATTACATCAACTTACGTGTTTGTACGAGTATAGAATGCAAGAGATTTATAAGTTTCGTTGTATACTTCTGAAGGTTAGTATCTTTATATTGTTAGTGGTTGAAAAGTAATCACTGCATTTTTCTGGTGAATATAATATATTGCAATATGGTTTAACTTTATGTATATTACGTAATGTATTAAGATCAGTCATTATAAATAAATAGTATTATTTCAGATTCGTCGGAAGAAATACAGTTACACTTGTATAAAGATAGATTTTGCAAATGTTCATAAATTTTGTTTTGTACTTTAACTAAGTAGTCTTTTCTGCCAATCTGAATAACGTACATTATCAGTAAATTACATTTTTGATTTAGTTGATGTGTGTGTTTTAGTATAAGTATAATTTTGCAAGGTTTTTAAGTACAACATCATCATCAACGTATTGTTTGAGTGGAATATAATATATGTATTTCGTGTAATGAGTATGTTTTATTATGTGCATATTTAATTTAATTTATTTTTGCTATGACAATCCGTGTGAGTATTACAATATAGTAAAAATAATTAAAAATACTACTTTTAAGTGGCAAAATATTTTTAAATGATATTGTAAAGGATATTACGTAGATGTAGAATCATCTTCTGGTGGATTGTTGCAGGTAGCAGTCGTTCCCAGGTGGCGATCGAGATCGTGCTGCGTTCGGATGAGTATTGCACTACCACCCTCTGTTTTCCTGATATACATAGCTCCATTTTTGTCCAACAATATTTATGTCCTGTTTCGATCTGAGCATTGCTTTACGAAATAAGTGTCTATTATCGTGCGTTAGACACTCATTTATATATATTTTCCCTGTAGTGGCTGATAATTCTTTTTTATGTTACGTTATGTCTAATTTTGGCGTTTTTGTAAAACTCATCTCGTTTGCCCCGTCTTGTGAAACAGACAACAAGCAGCCACGGATGATTTTCATGCCCTTCATGTCGCCTTGGGCCTGCCCGTGCAACGTAACCTATGTCATTGGCCTGAAGTTCGACTCCAATTTTAGTGGCATTAGCTAAAACAATATGGTTGGCATTCTAATTAAGATGTTCAGTTGCTCCCATAATTTCTAGTTCGTTTCTGTGTGACTATTGAGTCTGCGTTCTTGAAATAAGATTATAGTAATTTTCATACCTTCTACACTGTGTCGCTGGACTTCTAATTGTTTTAATTGGGAGTCGAATTCTGTGATACTTGAAGAATATTCATTTAGTATCTCATGATTTCTGCTATTTTTATTTCTGATAATTTTTGATGCAGGAGACGAAGTTCAGAGATAAATTTCTCTACTTCAGGCTTAGACAATAAGTCACTGTTAGATTTTTTTGCAGGTTCTTGAGCTCGAGCTTGAGGCTCTTGAGTTCAATGAGGAATTATCTGTTGGTACAGATCCCTCTAACTCGGAGCATTTCCAATTTGCCTTTTGTTCGGTAGTAAAGATAAAAGGCATTGAGAATGAAAAGAGTTATTGCAATTTGACGATTTACTAGTAATTATATTTTTGTTTGTTAAATTACAATTACATGCTGCACATATTTTATTAGTTGGAACCCGTAGTCTTAGCATTATAGTCGAGTGTAAATAAAGATATATTACTGGGTGATTTTGGACAATAGTCGTGAATAAGTAGAAATGGCGGTATATGTCTTGATTTATTTTAAAATGTTAAAACTTTGACGTGGCATGCACAAATAAAGCACTATTATTTCTTTTAAACACATTTAACACATTAAATTACACTTGGTGTACGGTTTTATGCAGTCTCTGATAAGTCTTTCACTTTAAACAATAATTAAAACTCGAATATTCACTGGTAGGTACTTTTTTACTGATAGGTATTTATATTTCTTTCATAACTTCACCACTATGACCAATATTTATTTCCACGTGTTGGTTACTCTTATTTCATTGTCGTTCGACATTAATATTCCTTTAGACATTAGTTATATCTTCACTTACATATTTTATTACTTCATTATTAATTTCGATACTTTTTGCTTTTAAAACTATAACCTAGGTAAAATATATAACAGCAAACGAAATATCAAAGGATCCACGCAAAGGAAACGGAATCGGTTTCCGTATCCGGAGGAAATGAGCCGCGGTAACCTACCGCCCATCTAGTGGTGCCCGCCCACATTTATCTTAAAGTTAAGCGATCTTAAATGTTTTGGATTTTTCCTCGGTCTTATTTATCTTCTTTCTGAGTTTATGCCTTTTTTGTATTAAGAAAAGCGTGGAAAGAATTTTTCGTATATTTTTTATGTACGTTATAAAATTTAAAGTTTGGTTATAATTTCGTGTGATATTAAATGACGACTTATTCGTTGTATCTACAGTCATGCCAAAACACACGTTAGGTTAGCGGATAGAGTTATCGATAATTTCAGTGCGGCTGTAGGTTTGCACCAGGGTTAGCTTTAAGCCCTTATTTATTCCTTCTTGTTATGGATGAGTTAACATCAGATATACAGGAGGAGACGCCGTGGTATATGCTGTTTGCTGATGATATTGTTCTTATCGGAGAAGATGCTGCAGAGGTTCAGAGCAGGCTGGAAAAATGGCGAGAAAGGCTGGAGAATGTTGGTTTGAAAATTAGTAGAACAAAATCTGAACATTTTCGGTGATTTCGGTGGTAGCACAACTAAGTGATACTGCAGCGCTGATTTTCAATGGAGGCTCAAGACTTATCATTGAAATATGAACTTAAGAATGTGACGGCATGTACTAAAATGCATAAAAAATGCGAAGCTGTCATAAGGACTGCCGACAGATACTCAAAACAATAAAATAAATGTGTTCTCTTTTGCATCTTCATATTAATTGTATTGTATTGTAGTGTGAATGACAATATTTCAATTTCAGAATTTGTTTATAAGTCGGAGCAATAATTATATACATTTTTTATAAATCCTATTACTGTATGAAACGTAAGATGAGTTCCAAAATATCAATATCTCAATCTGATGCAAGCCGCACAAGTGATATACGGCCGATTATGCAGACGTAACGTATCATGACCCGAAATTATAATAAATTTAACTCCAGGCAAAAACACCGCTCAACGCGCTAAAAGATGTTTGCACTTCAATAGAATAGAACAATCTAGAATGTCACTAATATTCAAATCAATAACAGTACCTGGGCTACCGAGCCTAGCTCGGTTCTTTAAAAAACATTTTTAATTAAAATAAACTGTTAGGTATGCCTCATAAAATTAGCATATTTTCACATAAAAAAAAAACTCTCTTATTATTATAATAATAAAATTATTCGTTTTAATTAACATGAATTGTTATGTTTGCCTTACAAAGATGATATACACTCAGATTCGAACTGGGATTACACGGATTTTTAAAGCAACCAATATCAACTTGAGCTATTTTTGTTTTGACAGCGGCGGCGAAATATACTTCATATTCTAGCTATATTTTTTCATTGCCTTTCCCCGTTTTTGCGCATATGTCCAAAGATAACTTTCATAAGCTGCAGGTTCTACAAAATCGTGTTTTACGTAAAGTGACCGGTGCTCCGTGGTACATTCGGAGAGTCGATCTCCATAGAGACCTAGAGATTCCTTCTATCTGGGCGTACGTAAAATCACTTACGATTAGTTATTTTGAAAAAGCTGCGAATCATCCCAATCCCTTAGTGGTATCCGCCGCAAACTATGAACCCGTACCTAACGCTGCGCGTTATAAAAGACGTCCGCGATGCATTTTTACCGACCCTCCTGATTTAATCACGTCAGCGAACGATCAGTACCAGCCTGTTCCTCGAAACAGAGCGTGCTCACGCCCACGCCCGCGTAACCACAGATCACGCCGCCGTGGTCTGGGGGTTAATTTCGCTCCCGCACACCCGATTAGGCCTCCCACGGCAGCGGCTCAAGCCTAGGTTCGATCCCTCGGCAGGGAGCCCTTGAGTGCGTTGCTTGCGCGATACGGTGACACACAAATATACATCACTGCTACAACACTACACGATCACCCCCACATACGTGCACGCCTACACGCTTACACATGAAAGTGGAAGGGTTTACTTATTTCCCTCGTCGAACTGAAAAACTCTCAATTTTCCGATAATAAATATATGGAGGAGTTGCTGAGGCGTGTATGCTTGGTACACATATACGTTTCAACAACTCATACATATATAAATAGTTAGCTAGGTTAGCTAAGATAGATCGCGATTTTGCATGCAACAGGCAACAGCCAAGCCGAGGTGTGCCGTGCACCCTTGAGCTGGTTGCCAAAATAAAATCGGCTGAGTGCCTTAAGCGCTCGCCTTAGTAGTCCGGTGAAGCTGTTAAGACCTTGCTGGGTCAATAGCGTAGACATCTCGAAAAAAAAAAAATCATTGCCTTTCAATGTCAGTTAAAAAGTTTTCTAAGAAAAAAATTTAGCTAGATCGACTCATCGTCCCCGAAACTACCGACATATTAAGTTTCACGGAAATAGATGATACCGTTTCTGAGATACTGAATATATACAAATACAAAAATATACAAGAATTGCTCGTTTAAAGGTATTACATAAATGGATAACGTGACGATATTACAATATAACGCATATTCTATACACTTCTACCTTCCTACATGGATTTTATTAGTGATCTCTAGGAATTGAATACATTGGATTCAACGGACATTACGTCTGATCGGATAAGATGTTCGTGACATTCGTCTGAACAATGCTTTCCATATCTTTTGTCGTGTATTCAGGAGCTACGTGATCTAGCTTACAACAAGTATTTATTTAAATAACTCCTACTATTAAACTAGGAGCGTAGAATATAAAACAAAATTGAGTCCTATAAACAGCGACTGTAGAGGATAGGTACGAGACATTTGAATATTTAGCTATACTTAATTCTTTACTATAAAGAGGTAAAGTTTGTAAGTTTGTGAAGATGTAGGGGGTAATATCTAGATATGGATCCGGAATGAATAAACAGGGAGTGCGGCACCCTGTTGTTTCGGCTTGTGCAGGTACTCACAGGACATAGATGTTTTGGATGGTACCTACACCAGATTGCTCGCAGAGAGCCGATCGCTGCATGCCATGGGTGCGGCGTTGACAAGGACACCAAGCAGCACACTTTGTATGAGTGTGCTGCGTTAGAAGAACAGCACTGCGCTCTGGCTGCGGTGGTAGGATGTGATTTGTCCCTGCCGAGTGTGGTTTTGACCATGCTCCGAGGTGGTCATCTCGCAGAAAGAGGCGGCAAAGAGGTCCCCCGAGGCAGACCCTTTAAGCGGCCCTCTCTGTCAACGTCTTGAAATTGTCGTAGTTAAACATTTTAAATAATAATCAAATACTAGATCTTCGCCTTAGTTTTGCACGAGAGTAATAAATAAAAAACGTAAACGAACCTTGCAACAGTCCCATTTGATGTGTATCATCTGACATATTATACTACTATGAAATATATATAATAATAGTATAATTCAGTGTCAATATAGCTTACACATATGAATATAACGTCATATTTTATATACAAAACTGTAGATGAACGTATGGCTGACTCTCTCCAGCAGCGCATGCCCTCGTTGGTCAAATAGTGCGCGC
The DNA here is from genome assembly GCA_014332785.1 of Antheraea mylitta. Taxonomy (NCBI): domain Eukaryota; kingdom Metazoa; phylum Arthropoda; class Insecta; order Lepidoptera; family Saturniidae; genus Antheraea; species Antheraea mylitta. Next base: position 42,456 of record JACEII010000421.1, on the reverse strand, counting down.
TTCGCCGGTTTCTTGTGACACTTTTCCGTCTCATTTTCAAATTGTATCTAGCAACCGATATGAAAAATGTAACACACATTTAGATTATATTTTCTCCTTTTAGATTATTTTAGATTAATATTTTAGATTTAGATTATTTTATCCTTATACACTACAACATTTAATGAAATGAAAAAGCAACTGAATATAAATCTGTTAAATTTGTCTATATCAAAAAATGTCTGACATGCTTTTTCATACAAGCCTTGTCCTGCCAAGCTTCGAGGTTTACGTTAATACCTCCTTATAAAAGTTACATCACTTTTTACATCCCTTATCGAACTGAATTAGTTCAGAAAAAAATTATCCGACACGAAATACATGTAGATTATTGAGGTATATATGCTTGGTATACATACATATCTCACTCACGTATATACGTACAGACCGAGTTTCGTGCCGGTTCATCTCGATGGCTGGGTTGTTTTTCGAACCGGTGGTAGTAGCTTTGACGTTCATAATCGCCTTCTCAGGGCCTAAATTGAATAAAGGATATTTTGATTTTGATTATAAATATGTAGGAATTGCGGTCGGTTTATTTGGGATCTATTTAATTTACTCAACGTGCTCATATTTTCTCTGATGGGCACGAAATTTAAAATAATTGAAAATAAAGTATAATCGGGTGGGCCAACTACAAATACCCGGCGAGCCACAGATTAAGTAAGACTGTGTTAAGGCCTTACTAGGCCAATAACGTAGTCAGTTCGTAATAGTTAGGGGTGTAAGGGGTGTCAAATAACATCATAAGACTTAAGACACCTAAGCCACCCTCATCTGCACGTGCTGAATAACGAACGAGGCAATGGTGACAGCGGGGTGGTAGGGTTTTTCAGCCCAACTGGGTCGCAGCCACCATGCATATGGCGAAAAAGCCCGTCATAGTGACTCGCTTCTGCGCGTCGCGTTTCGGGATCAGCCTGTGCATATCCAGCTTTTTGCAGGCCGGCATGATAGTGGCGACCGGCGATGGATAGTGTGTCAATCGGTGGTCGCTATTATTTTTGGATTGCACTGTGCTTACCATCAGGTATAGTGCAGTCATTTTGCCGTAGTACAATAAAAAAAAGGAATAAAAAAACTAATTCCATTAGAAAAACGAATGAAATTTTTATTACATTACCTAAACAGTTGTTTATTAATTCAGATAATTCACGAGACGATGAAAGCGTGATTAATTTAATTCAGTACTTCACATTCAAACTGCTATCAAAAATACATAAACACACATTAAAATCTCCGTGGATATTAAGTAGATGCTCTAAGAGTCACTAGATGGCGCGACATGTATTTCACATCACACTAAGTGAACTTTAAGTGTACCTTGTCCGTTCGTAGATTTCGTTGATAGTCCGGTGAAGCTGTAAAGACCTTGCTAGGTCAATAGCGTAGTCAGTTCGAGAAAAAAAATGCATTCGTAAATTTTTAAAAATTGTATTCGTGTAATATTTTGCGAGACAAATTGTCTGATTGGAGAATGACGTCGTCAAAATCATAAGTTTTATTCAAAATTAATGTATTAAATATTCAAAGGATTTATCGACAAAAGACAACTTCGAAACGAGTTTGTAATTGTTGTAATGTAGTTTCTTTTTTGTACAGTCATACCAGGCATATAAAAATTAAATAAAGTATAAAAACTGTCCTGTACCCTTGGGATATCTTAATTCGCATACTATATTTAATACTAGATGACGCCACTTGTACTTTAAATCACGCTGTCTACCCGAGTTCGTTTTGATTACCTATCTGTTCATGAACTTGGTAAGATACCTTCGCCCTTACCCAAATTTTTGAAAGATGTATTGCCTAATTTGACAATATGTTTGAATTAAAATAAAGTACGAAAAATAATATAACCCTTCAATCTTTCCCAAGCAAAGTAGAACGAGATGACTTTAAAAATAACGGACCAATATAAATATGTAATAGATATGGACATAGATATGTAAATCTAACATGTTTGTATTTTTAGATTAAATAAAAGATTGTTTTTTTCAGTTGTTTAAAAATGAATAATAAAATACACTTCAATCAATATTAGTAATATCTTTCTGTTTGTATCAACAAGCATCACTGCTAACATATTGCGTTTTTTTCCGATAATAAATATATGGAGGAGTTGTTGAAGCGTGTATGCTTGGTATACATATACGGTTCAACAACTCATACATATGTGAATAGTTAGCTAGGCTAGCTAAGATAGGTCGCGATTTTGCATGCAACAGGCAACAGCCAAGCCGAGGTGTGTTGTGCACCCTTGAGCTAGTTACCAAAAATAAAATCGGCTGAGTGTCTTAAGCGTTCGCCTTAGTAGTTCGGTGAAGCTGTTAAGATCTTGCTAGGTCAATAGCGTAGTCTAGGGGAGGTGGGTCGGGGCACCATCTTCCCATTGCACAGGTCCGGCGGACGAGAAGGAGACGGCCGGTGTGTACCCGGCTGTCTCCTTACAAGACGAAGGCCCGGCGGCGGCACTTCTGCTGCTGGGCCACTCCGCTGGGGCGGCACGGTGAAGTCTATAGAGATCTCGTGCCGCCCCAACCATAGCGGAAGACGTACACAGTGGGGTTTTAATCCGTGAGAGTCGGACATAATCCACCCTCTCCCCCGGGAGGGTGGATATCAATAAGGGATTTCCCCACGTATAAAAAAAAGGTCAATAGCGTACTCAGTTCGAGAAAAAAAAATATTGCGTTTACGAAAAAACCTTTTCAAGACAATTATAACGCATATAAAGTAACATTTAATTCTTGTGTCATTAAAATTGGTTCGGTCTATCAGAAATTATTGTACTTTTAATGTCGATACGATCTAAGTACGAGAAAAAAGTTAATAATTTTTATTATATCATAGAAGGCAAATGAATAGGTGGGCCACCTGATGTTAAGTGAACACCACCGTCCATAGACACCAGCAACAGTAGAAGAGTCGCAAGTGCGTTGCCAGCCTATATTGGTGGGGAAGGGGGGAGAGGGAAGGGAAAGAGAGGGAAAGGATGGGGAGGAAGGTGGGCCTTCGGCGCTCTTACTGACCGAATGAAACGAAGGTTTTCTGTGAGAGCATGGTAGTACCCCGGACGAGCCGACCCATTCATGCTGAAACCAATAACCAATATTAGAAGGATGGGTGCCGCAGCTGCGGCATTTGGTAAACTAAGTTCCAAGGTCTTCTGCTCACATGACCTTAAGATGGCCACAAAAATATCGGTTTATATGGCAATCGTGCTGCCAAACCTCTTATATTCCTCTGAGACGTAGTGTGTCTACCGCCGCCACATTTACACTCTGGATCGCTCCCACCTTAAATACCTCCGTATCACCATGAAGATCAGATGGTTCGATAAAGTGCGAAATACCGAAGTTTTACGACGTGCCAATATTGGTGGCATTAGGACTTATTTAATGCGTCGACAGCTTCGGTGGTGCGGTCACGTATCTCGTATGGCGGAGGAAAGAGTGGCAAAGCGCATCTTCTATCCTAAACTGGAGGAGGGCAAGCGGATTCATGGCGGTCCCCTCCTCCGGTACAAAGATGTCCAAAAGCGACACATGAAGACATGCAACATGGAGCCTTCTCATTGGGAACGTTTGGCAGCCCAGGGGTCAGAATATCGCAGGAT
>JACEII010000421.1:10068-31172 GCA_014332785.1 Antheraea mylitta | reverse complement strand
ATGCTCTATATACATCGTCTTAGAAAAAGTAGATAAGTAAATGGTCTTAATACACTCCAATGTTTTTTTTTTATGCCAAAAGGCAGCAAACAGGCAGACGGTCCATCTGATGTTAAATGGTTACCGTCGCCTATGGATAATTGCAACACCAGGGGTATCGCTGTTATGTTGCCGACCTTGGAGAGCGTGTTTTAATACCTTTTTGAAGAGCCCCATGTCATGACCCTGGGGGAACACAGTACCAGGTAACTCATTCCACAACGCCAAAGTGCGCATAACAAAGCTTCTAGAATACCTTACGGTTGTTGCCATTTTGCTGGGCTTTAGCGTATGTGGATGAGCAGCCAGCCAGCGGCGGGTGGTGCGAGCTTGGAAAGGGGATGAAGGCACTATATGAAAAAGTTTTTCAGAACACTCTCCGTTGTACATGTGATACAGAACACACAGAGACCCAATGTCTCTGCGAAATTCTAATGAGTCTAGACCGCATGTCAGCTCGGGATCGTCAACAATGCGAATAGTTCGCCCTTGCACGGAGTCAAAAGGAGAAAGCTGTATTAATCTCCATTTTTGATATATAAACTTTCTCGGGGACGAAGTCGTGGACATTACTAGTTCATGATTAAGGGGCAGTAATTATCAATGCTGAAAATTGAAGAATATATTAAGTCAAATTTGAAACAAGATTTGTCTTTGTAATGTAATACGTAACTTCGTAAATTATGAATTGTATATAGTAATGAGTTACATTATAAAAATAGGCGGCAAATCTATTCCAAAAGAGCCAAATATATACAACAGAAAAGTAAATTTTATCCAAAGAGCCTTTATTTAAATGTAAGCTTTGTTTTAGTACAGATATTTTCATATAAATAATTAAAATGAAAAGTACACTCTCGAGCTCGTCTTTGTTAATTTTGATGTCAAATTGCATCCTCGCCAGTGTGTTCCCTTCCTCTTATGCCATGGAGTACTTCAAACAAGACGCGAAGAGGCATATGTGCAGGTCGGCATGATTGATGACTGCCGTTGATATTTAACACCGACAGTCACCGTTATTTACGGACTGTACTGCCATTTCCATCAGATACTGAGCAGTCATTTTGCTGCATCAGTTTAATTAATCTTAATATATATAAATCTCCTGTCACGATGTTTGTCCGCGATGGACTCCTAAACCGCTTAACAGATTTCGTTCAAATTTGCACGCAATATGCAGTTTGGTCCAACTTGAGAGATAAGATAGCTTAGATCTTTAATTATAGTCACAATTTTATTTTATTGCAAATTATTTGTCTATAATTAATTGACAGTCACATTTATGTGTTAACTCCAAAAGATTCTAACAGATGTCGATACTTTTCGACTGAAGTGAGTAAGTAATCAATAGATGGCACTGCTATGGTAAATCGACAACTGTGTCATATAAGCTACAATTCAATAGCATGATGATTATCACGTGTTAAAGATTTTTTTTAAATTCTTTTCGCAGGACAACGTCTGCCGGGAGCTCTAGTATATATATATATTTCTTTGTGAACGACTAGTCTTTATAAATATTGTTTTCTAAAAATGTACCCTCTGTAAGCTTGAGTTACAAAAATGTTTATTCAACTTTTAGAAGGTAAGTTATTAAGTAATACTCCGCGTCAGCACTATACATTTTGTGGGAGAGCCGTATGTGACTCTCGAGTTGCGGTTTGCCGACCACTGCATCATTACATGCAAATTTTGAAATTATAGTGTAAGCCCGTCCGTGTGTTTGAAATTATGTCTATGTGTTTATTATACAATAAGTCTTGTCTGAAAACCAGCGCTACGACGTTTACACTCATAAACCTGCAGCGTATGACATAGACCTTTTTACCATACAGTAACTATATAGTAACCGATTTAGCACAAACGAAAGTTTGGGAGTCAGCTAGCGTTGTATTTGTAGGTGGTAGAGTCACGCTGAAGTTATAAGTGGTTTCAGCATGAATGTGTCGGCTCACTCGGGGTAATACAATCGTCTCGCAGAAACACCAACGTAAAGTAAACAGTGCTTTTATTGTTGCGTTTCGTTCGTCCGATGATAGCGCCAAAGACATAACTCCCTACCCCCTCCCCACAATAACAGGATGGCAACGCACTTGCGATTCTCCTGGTGTTGCTGGTGTCTATGGCCGATGGTGATCACTTAACATCGGGTGAGCCACTTGTTCGTCTGCCTCGTATAATATAAAAATATATATATGTATATATTATTACAAATTTATTAAATATGCCCAATATGACACTTGGTGTTTTTGGCGGTATTTTGTTCTGTCATGTAGTGAATTTTATATTTTATTCATAATCTTGTGTTATTTGGCTCTATGTTTTGTAAATTTGGTGGTGTTTTACTTAGTATAGTTAGTTTATTGTGCATAAATGAAGTGAATGGAAAATATTACCACGGAGTATGAAATTCTGAGATGCCACAAAAACTCCCTGGAAGGTTCTAATAAGGGATCCACCATCTTGTTCGAATATTGATTCACACGACGCTAAATATTGAAATGATCGTATGACGCTTGTAATATTATTGACTACGTGACAATGGTAGTAATAATCTGAAAGAATGATTGTCAAAATTAAAGTAAAAAAAAAACACGACACTCGACAATTAGTGTTCAGTTCTATATAAAGGATTCAAAGGGCAACATCAATGTCTCCTACAGTAAATTGAAGAAAATTTAAAAAAAAAACATGTAAAGAAGGCTTTATTGAGTTATTACAGGAAAGTTTTTCAATAAATTGCGTGATTGAATTAAAATTAATTAAAATATAAAACTAAATATATAAAACAAATTAATACTCACCACATACCACATATCTACCTCGTCATAGTGACTCGTGGTAATCAAGCAACGTAGTACGAATCTATACACGATTTTGTCACTTCTATGTGACGATAAACCCGACGTAGTGACTCTTTCTGTTGTGATCCTAAATCTGTGGCTTGCAAAGTCAGTAAAACTGTGACTGCCGTCGACGAATCACCGATCTGTTAGTGGTCACCTTTTTGCATTGCCCTGATTTTACCATCATGCATAGTACCGTCATTCTATCACTATATAAAAAAAACATTATCTGATGAATAAACTTTTTATCTATATATAATTTTCAATTTTATAAATAGCTATTTATATCAACAGGGTCTATCTAATTTTATAACGCGTGGGTTGACGCACCCTGTTAAACGAAGCATGTGAAAATGTAAAAAAACGTCGAGGTTATAAAATTGAAATAGCTTTGTTGATTAAATTTAACCTTATCTTTTAAAATAGAAATAGACGGTATATTATTATGTTTATAACAAGTACTATCTTTAATTAATAATGTTGTGGAAAGTCGTTTTTTTTTTGCATGAGTGTGTATTTCTCAAGTTCTTTAAAATTATATTAAATATATTGGATTTTCATAGTGTTTAACCATTTCGCTTAAATTGATAATGTTGGTTAAACCATATGCGGTAGCATATATGAAGATATATACTAGAATAGAAGTATTAAGAAGTTATTTTATTTAATCGTTTGTCTAAATAGATTATTCATCTTTTGTTATAGTTGTTAAAAGAATATTAAAAATAACACTCAGTAAGTTTGTGTTATTACAAAATAATGTATATATTATTTAAGAAAATCATGGTTATTTTTGATGCTATTTTGGTCAAAGTAGTATTAATTGTTATCCAATAAAATGTTTCAGTACGCTGATCTTTTAAATTACGGACAACAACAAAATACAAGTTGTCCGTGTGAAGATTATTACGAAAATTGTAGGACTTTAATTACCTGTAAATATGACACATTACATTAGTATATAGCACCCATAGTAAGCCGGAGCAAATCGTTAGTTAGTAATAAATAAAAGCCTGACTATAAAACCTCTATTTTTATTCTCAGACTTATTGTTTTCAGATTTATTACTTAATTATTATATCACAACTCCAATTAATACGAATCTAACCATAAGTCCTATGTTAAAAGCCAGATAGTCCTTTACGCTACAAGGCGCGCTAAATAAATAGACACACTCTAAAAACATCACGGAGTGAAGAATTGAAAAACCTAACCCTCTGTGCAGCCGGATTAGACAACCTTATTTTTTGTGTAGCGCCCCTAACGAGTCGCGCAGGTGCTCTGTATGCTCTTAGTAGAAAAGCCTAATTGAAAGTTATCAATCAAATTACTTGTCTAGGCTTATCCCATAAGAACTTTAGTGTAATGCGTTTTCAATATTTCATTTTTGATACCCACCAAATTCGATGGCAGAGTCTAAATACAAGAATGATGACAATATGTTTTTTTTTAAATTGTACACAACAAAGTGATTGCACTGTGCCTGATAGTGAGCACAGTACAATCCAAAAACAATGGCGACCACCAAAAGACACGCGATCCCTCGGCGGACGCCGTTGTCATGCCGGCCTGCGTAAATGTCTCTTCACGTTACGCTCACCTGTTATTTTCTTAAAAATAGTATGTGTACTTGAACCCTATAGTCCCAGAACTTCTGCGGGAAATGTTGTAATATGACTTATCGAATTTCTTTTGTGAATACTGATTATAGGAAATTACATAGCTTTATGATCCGGCTTTCGGTACGCTTTATATACTCATAATGACCTCTTCATTCATTGAGGGAGCAATTAAGACCCCCTAATTCGACCCTCGCTTTGTGTGGAAAAATTACTTGAAGGACATTCGGATTAGAGCCATATATAGCCAGTGAAGGACCTCAAAAATAATTTGGGCTTTCCACAATATAGATAAAAATAACTATTGATTTTCACACTGTAGGCTACAAGCTTCTAATTTAAACATTCTACGGTTCGCTTGCGTCCACGTTATGTACATAAAATGGTTAACATTTCTACAAATAAATATCCATTTCGAGTTTCTTTAATAAATATACCCTTATGATCATGAGATGAAGTTATGGCTACTATTACGATAGGCAGAAACCATTAAATATTAAATTAGCTTGACACTGATAAATGTCGACAACTACCCCATTCTCTATGGTATCCTTTTTCCTTTGCTATGCAAATAAACTCATATTTAATTTTGCCACTGATTAGTAAAAATACGACGTCGAATGTCGAAAAATGATAAGGCAAAAAACCTGAATTCTGATGGGTTTTGTTTGAAACCATCAACAATTATATATATTTATTTGATTTTTTAGAAAAATCTAGGTTTAATTATGTAGGTAAAGTATTACATAAAACATGCACTAATATAGATCTCTTTGAAGAAGTTATTATTTCAAATGTAGATACAGGTATGACCTGATTAACGCGGATTCTAGTTACAAAACTTCAATAATCATAATCGTTTGAAGTGCCAAAATTGACACTAAACAAAACTATACCACAATAACAAGCAAACAGGAAAACGCATACCAAGATACAAATGATTTCGAAGTTATTGCCCTCTAAAATTTAGCTGCATTAATGAATTCTATTTTCCAAAATATGTTGAAAAAACTTTTTGTACATTTATTGCCTCTGGTCTTTCAACAAGGGTACAATTATTATATTAAGCAACTAAATTGGTACAGTACAAGTTCACTCAGGAACTCTGTCGGACATATCAGCTTAATTGATTAATGACCGAGTAAAGGGCCTGTGGTTATGTGTACATATATTGCTCTGCTGTTCGGGCTTAGGAACATTTTAGAATTTCTTTGATTTTTTGTAGTGTTACTATCAAAACTTTGAATATTTGTCAATTTCTTACGAATATATACTCGCACTGTAGAAACAATCTCGACTGTGGATTGAGTACCATACGCAGCAAATTACACTCTCGTACTCCTGTATTGTGAGGTATTTATGTTCGTGAAACAATGACAGGACCTACGGATTAACCTTAGGGGCATAACATTCATGGTTCCAATTTGTCTTTGTACAAGGCCCATGCTTTGTAGGTATCTACATATATTGGACTCACTCTGGTATAGTCTTGGTTGTTAACATGACGTATGTATTGATCAAAAAGTATTTAACACTAAACTATGTGTGACCGCACAATGAATGCTGCGTAGGAGTTGAAATATTAATGTTCTTGCTTTACTTTGTAGAAATAAGGTATATTAGTGTATTAGACTTTATCATATTTTCATGCAACATGACGCATCTCCCCAAATAATCGCCAAAGAGTCCACCAGCCTTAAGGAACGTACCTGATCACCAACCATTACACTCGGAACAGAAGAGTTGGTTTGGTATTGGCTTTGGCTATTACTATCGGATTTTTGGGGCTAGGAGATGTTTCACTTTAGTGACAGGGAAAAAATATTTTCAAATTTTATCTATCAATTGTTTATACTTTAACTATCCATAAGCGTCTGGTCCCATCACTTGTCCGCTGAAATACTATCATTAATCCTCTATAACACTCCAACTTTACCGTTTTAATGAAGAGTTCTTCAGTCTAGACACACCTCTTTAAGTGTTCTATTAATTACTACGAAATATATTGCCAATTATTTTATTAATTAGACGGAATTATATTATATACGTAATAAATAATGATATTTTTGTTATTTCAGTAAAGTATATGCAATTTAAATGCTATATCCCATATTTCTTTTTAAATTATAAAGGAAAACGAAGAAGCGGGTCACCTGCTGATAAGTAATCACCGCTGTCCACAGACATTAGCAACACCAGGAGAGTCGCAAGTGCGTTAAAGCGCTTTTAAAGGAGGTGGGCCTTCACATCTCTCACTGACCGAGAGAAATGCAACAATGCACTGTTACTTCACGTCGGTGTTTCTGTGGGTCGGGTACTACCCTTGGCAAGCCGACCTATTCATGCTGAAACTAGTAATAGCTTCGTGGCTACATTAAGTTTTTATACACTTTTATATACTTCGTGCGATTGTCGAGGTTTTATTAAGTCAGTCTTATTAGTAATTAGTCTAAAATGTAAAATATGTCTCCCGGCACCTATAAATGTGTTCCGGTAATTGCACTCAAAAGCTAGTGCTCTCTAGATTGAGCATGTTTACTATCTTGAACAATCACTTAATATCAGGTGAGATTGTTGCCAAACATTAACATCTATCTAGTACTAGCTGACCTGGCTATGCGTTGCTATGTCATGGTTATTTACATGATGAATTGAATAAAACACGTGCACCATAAAATAAACTGGAGTTGAAAACGAAATTCAAAATTAAAACGTGCCGCCATCTATGACATATCTGTAACAGTCAGTCCTACATTCTTTTGCCAACAAACTAACTTAAAACGCCATCTGTTCAAAACTAATTAAACTTACAATTCATAACAATAATCAACATTGACAGTCATTTGATATGTAATTAAAAATGAGCACTTTATTCGAACTATAAGTTATCCTATCTATCAAGTTGGACCAAATTATACATAAACTAGCGAGCTTGGTGGACGGTGTAGTGCCCCGATAATAAAAAGACCTTGACAAATTATACACCTAAACCTTTGTCATAAATCACTTTTGTCTGGTAAAATTACATGAAAATCTGTCCAGTTTTTGAGTTTATTGCGAACAGCCAGACAGACAGACGTGGCAAAGGACTTACTTTCAACTATATGTAGTGATAAAGCTAATGAGAAAGGAAAAATTTTCAAATATTTAATGTCGCAAGACGAAATGGTAAAAAACTAATAAAAATTTGTTTCAATAAGTTATAAAATTGTATTGCAATTTTTTCACATTTTTTATGATCACGATCTAATTAACAATAATATTCTTTTCTTTATCTGAGACAGCAACGGCCTACTTATGCATAATAACTAACAGTGAGGTTGATGCCTCTACACATACCTCTTTTTCATCTTCCATATTTTAACACTACGTAGTGATAAGGGTTTTTGTAAAAAAAAAAAATGATAGTCATAAAAATTTATTTTCTTGTTTATGATTATTACGTAAATATTTATGTTTCATGTTTAATTTGTAAGAAATATAAGGCTTTTTTATTTTTATTTATATGTAGTGATGCCAACTTTTATGAAGATTGGTTGAATAATTTCGGTGTTCATCGTTAACAAACATATTACACTGAATTTGTATATATATATAGATTAATATAAACATGACTTTAACTTAATACCGTGCTATAGTACTTTAGCCGATTAATAGAGTTTACGTGGTGTTACATTTACGAATGGGAATCAATAATGTTGTTCAAATATATATCAGCTTTGATCAAGGGAAGCTCGTGTTTGCATTCGATTTAAATTCTGCAGACCCATTGCGGATGGGACGTTGCGATGTTTACGTCGATAGCGTTTGATTTTGTTTCAAAGTATTTGTTTTTAAATTAACACTTTGATTTGTATATTCCAAGTAGCCAAATAGAAGATTATTCAAAAGAACACAGAATAGATTGGCATTAACAGAAAAAAGTTAAAGCAGTCACAAGGACTGCAAATAGAACTGAAAACTTAACAGTGGAATTGAAACTACGTTCTCTTTTGAACTTTTTAATGAATTATAGTGTGAATTATTTAAATTTCATAATTTGTAAATTGAAATTATTGTCATTAGTCTTGTCTTTCTTTCACAACTATTAGCACTCCGGATAATAATTATATACTTTTTATACGATTTATTAATTCATTAAATATATAATCAGCTACACAATCTTAATATAAAACATCAATATTAGATGTACACAGGCTCTTATACTACACGTTGCTAGTCTGACGTAAACCGCACAAACGCAGGTCACGTTTACTAGCATGCTATGACGTTACATTACGTATTTATCTTCTACGCAAAAATACCTCTCGACGCTCCTGAAGAAGTTTACACTTCAAAAACAGCCTCATTAGATGCCATTAGAAGGAAAGTTAATTTTAAAATTGAATGCAAAATAAAATTATTCTAACAATATTTAAACACCTGTCTAGCTGGTGGACAAAGATCTTACAATAAAATTAAAATATGTGCCAAAATTTTATAGACTGATTAATAATGGTAGTAATAATGACAACTAGTAAGGGTCAAATTACAAGGTCAAAGATCTTTTCGGGAACGAATATATGGATATATATATTGTGACAGCCCACGATATATTGGCAATTTCAGACGTCGAGAGATCCATAGTTCTATATTGATCCTACATACTAAACTATATTTTCCTTCATCTTCAGCGGATCGTGTTACCAATTTTAATTATAAATGTATGTAAATTCCATTAATAATACTTTGGTAGAACATCGAGATTCGAACCTGCGGACTTAGAATCGATATTCTGCCATTAAAACCGTAGACAACTTTTTTAGATAAATTTATGCAAATAACTAACTAACTACTACTATTTTCTAAGCATCTCATTAAAAACTAAAGTAAAATTGTCCTTTTAATTAATGATACAGTTTACTTTGATTCTTCTGTTGTAGTTTTAAAACCAGTGAACTTTTGATAACCCTTTATTTCAAGGTTTGACAATTATTGTTATAAACTAAGCCTTGTGTGTTGCTGTATTAAAAGCAGAGTTGACAAAGACACTTGTAACTGCTTTAAGAGAAGTTCCACTCTGTTCTTCTTCTTCCTAGCTATATGTTCTATACGATTGTAGATCCAGTCTTCCGTTTTTTTTTTACTCTGCACTGTATTATACATATTCTCCCAAAATATTGTATTCTCTTATATTTTTTTATATTACATTTAGTCAATTAGTTTTATCTCATTCCATTACCGTGTTACTTAATTTTATTTTATCCAAAACAATACCTTTGAGAGTTCATTTCAAAGAACCGACGTACATGGCAAAACACTAACGAAAAACGTACAGTGACCTCCGACCATCAAAATGACATGGATAGGAATTTCAATTTGTGGCGAGTCGTTCGGTAGTAGAGCTCAGTAGCAGCATGAAGTAAAACGAAAGATACATTTATTCTAATCATATTATCTAAGAAAAGATAATAACTCTTTCTTTACTGTGTCGATAAAGGAGACCCTTCTCTAACTAGCATTAAAGGATTTTGGAGAACATTAAAACATATTGCAGATAATTTATCGATAGGTAATAAAGAAGAAGGAATATCTATTGGTAATTATATTCTACGAAATCCAATTTTGTAAAATAATTTAAAGGACAATCATGTTTATAATCAAAATGATAATTATCGATTGGTTTGAATTTTTCGGAATTCGCGTACATTTACTAATTTAAATTGGTAACACTATCGGCTGACGAGGAACAAAAGAATTGAGAGGAAACCTTAATCTCTGAGAAATGTTCTTGTAGCATTATTATATACTAGCTTGCTCCGCACGCGTTTTTTGAATTTATTAAAAAAATATTAAAAATTGTTATTAGATGTGTAAATAACAATAATACCCTTTCAAACATATTTGTAAGTATGGCACGCACATCATTTACTGTAACGGATAACAGTTCATCACTACTATGTAAAACAAAGTCCTATTCCACGTCTGTCTATATGTCTGTTCGCGATAAGATCAAAAACTACAAAACGCATCTTCATGTCGTTTTCATTAATATATAAAATGATTCTTGGGCAAGGTTTAGGTATAGTTTGTCTTATTATCAGGGCAGGCAACGTCTGCTGAACCCGCTAGCTTAAAATAAAACAGCTAATTAGTTACTTATTTGCCCGTAAAATTCCCGTTCAAATATTACTTGTAGTCGGGTGAAGCTGTTAAGACCTTGCTAGGTCAATAGCGTAATCATTTCTAAGAAAAAAAAAACGTTCAAATAGGTCCAGCTGTTTTGGAGATTACTCGGAACAAATAAACAAACAGACATATCGACAGAATAAAAAAAATGTTGATATTTTTAGCACCACAGATATATGTATTCACCAAAAAGTATTTATTTTAATATTACATACACACACACTTTATTTGTATAATACGTAATATATCACAAATCAAAAATTGGAAACAAAACTAACGTACAATAAACTTTTTGAGGAGTTTTTGGCGGAATTTCATTCTGTCATGCTATGGATTTTACATTTTATTCATAATTTTGTGTTACTTGACTCTATATTATGTTAAATTGGCAGCGTTTTATGTAATTTTATGTTTGTTTATTGTGCGTAAGTGAATAGAATTGGTTTTAAAAATTAAGAAGATAAAAATTTACGAAATATTATATAGAGGATTTAGCGCTTATACCTTTTCATTAACTTAGACATAAAAGAAAACTGGCTAAAGAATACATAACAATTACCTAAATTGACAACTTCAGAATTGGCAGTATGGATCAATTCCTTCGCCAGTCTTATTGGACGAATATTATTACTACTAAGCTATTTGAATAACAACACAAAATAAACTTTACAAATGTTTCCGATACAAACGTACCACGTATAATTAAAAATTGAAAACAAAACTAACGTAGAACAAACTTTTTGAGTAGGAACACAAAATAAACCATGAAAATATTTCCGATAGAATGTTATCGCGTTACCATGGCAACGCATATAATACTGACATTAACACGTAGCAGAAGCTTAAAAAATAGCCCGTTTTTTTGACATTCTTCATTGGTGCTCAACTCCTGTTGGTTTTAACGTGATAATATGTAGCCTATAGCCATCCTCGATAAATGAGCTATCTAACACTAAAAGAAACTTTCAAATTGGACCGGTAGTTCTTGAGATTATCGCGTTCAACCAAACAAACAAACAAACAAACTCTTTAGCTTTATAATATTATAGTATACTAGCAGTTACCCGCGGCTCCGCACGCGTTTTTTGTATGTATTAAGTATATTTAAAATTGTTATTAGATGTGTAAATAACAATAATACTCTTTCAAAAATATTTGTAAGTAATAACACGCACATCATCTACAGTAACAGGTAACGTGTACATCATATATGTGTATCGAATGGGATGTCTATATGACTGTTCGCGATAAGATCAAAAACGCATCTTTATGACATTTTAACGAATATATAAAATTATTTTTGGGCAAGGTTTAGGTATAGTTTGTCTTATTATTAGAGCGGGTATCGTCTGCTGAACCCGCTAGTTTAAAATAAAACAGCTAATTAGTTACTTATTTGCCCGTAGAATTCCCGTTCAAATATTACTTGTAGTCCGTTGAAGCTGTTAAGACCTTGCTAGGTCAATAACGTAGTCATTTCTAAGAAAACAAAAACCGTTCAAATAGGTCCATCCATTTCGGAGGTTACCCGGAACAGATAAACAAACAGACATATCGACAGAATCAAAAAAAAGATGTTGATAATATTGACAACTTCAGAATTGGCAGTATGGATTAATTCCTTCACCTATATTGATGTACGAATATTATTACTACGAACCTTTTAGAATAGCAGCACAAAATAGACTTTAAAAATGTTTGCGATAGCAACGTACTACTTACAATAAAAAATTGGAATTAAAAATAACGTAGAATAAACTTTTGAACGGCAACACAAAATTAACCCTAATAATATTTCCGACAGAATGTTATCATGTTGCCATGGCAACGCATATAGAACAGACACTGACACGCAGCGGATGCTCTAAAAATAGCCTGATTTTGAGACATTCTTCATTAGTGCTCCGCTCCTATTGGTTTTAACGTGATGATATGTAGCCTATAGCCATCCTCGATAAATGAGCTATCTAACCCTAAAAGAAACTTTCAAATCGGACCGGTAGTTCTTGAGATTAGCGCGTTCAACCAAACAAACAAACAAACAAACTCTTCAGCTTTATAATATTAGTATAGATATGGTAAAACATAGAACTGTTAATAAGTTAAAGTTTCAAATCGCCAATGCGTCATGAGCTGGTGTGGTAATTATGCCTATAGCTTCCTTCGAGAAGTGGCTTAAGACTCTGCAGTGGAAGAAGTGGCAGTATTTTCATTTCACTTCGTTAAAACTAAAATGAGACGTAATATCTTTAGAATAGAGCCATGTAATTTTATCTAATGCATGGTATTATTTATAAGTATAACAAATTTAATATTAAAGAGATTACAACTCGCGTGAATACCGTAGTAGATGTCAGAATTTCATTTACATAAAAAACACATCGTACCTTTCCGATGAACGTGCTTTTCGAAATGGAAAACTGTTCTTTTTCATGATGAAATACGAGGCCGCGACACCGGATTTAATTTGAATCCATTCAGATAGATTCTACTGCATTGCATGAATACAGAACTTACTAGTTTTTGGAATCTGGGTTAGAGTATTTTAGGAATTTCTTCAATATTTCTAGAAACATGTATACTTTATATTTATATCCTTGAATGATCTTTACCTTCTACGAAATTTCTCATATTAGTTTACTTTAGGGGTATATGGGGTGTCGAGTAACATCTTAAGATTTGAGATACCCAAGCCAACCTCACCTGCACGTGTTGCACCCTTCTGATCAACAAACGAGGCAATGGCGATAGCGGAGTGGTAGGGTTTTACAGCCCGATTGGGTCGCAACCACCATGTATATGGCGAAAAAGCCCATCATAGCGACTCGCTTCTGCGTGTCGCGTTTCGGGATCAGCCTGTGTATACCTAGTACCGGATGACTTTCGTCATTATGGCCGGCATGACAGCGGTGACCAGCGATGGATAATCTGTCTCTCGGTGGTCGCCGTATCATTAAAAAAGTACTATGCTTACCATCAGGCATAGTGCAGTCACTATGTCGTGCTTCAAAAAAAAAAAACTATATATTAATATTCTTGGAGTTAGCTTAGCGGGATTAAAACAAGTGATACAACTCATTTTCAATTTTAAATTGTAACAATGAACAAAAATATTAATCCACTTTTGCAATTAATGCCAAAGATCTTTTAACTTGATATAAATTTCTTCTACAACTCATAATCTCTTCAAATGTATTGGAATTAGCGCTAACCCACACTGTTACTTTAAAGTAGTGAAAGGTATTGGACTTATCAGAGGATCGCAAAGCTATCGCAATCCGCTTAGTTCCGACCGACTATGCGTATAATCCCTCGATTCCATTCGATGGAACTAAATAATTTTTGCAGTGAAACAATTACTTTGATCCGTTTCCGAGCTTCAGTGAACAATTATACTTAGTTAAAAATGCAGTCGACACAGTAGAAACCAATAAATGGCTTTATTTAAACAGGTCAGTTTGTAACGCTGAGCATCTGGTTATACGGATACTCATCTATCAAAATATGGAGTTCATTTTCAAGTACAATGGAGAAATTAAAAGACGTTTTAAAGATAAAATATTAAATGAAGATAAACTTTTGATGAAGATTAATAAGGCAAATCGATAAAATCTAGTATTTTCTTATCTCTGTAGTGTATGAGGTATGTTTTCTGAAATAAAAGTCGATGTCTTATACGCCGTCATGCGTTAATAATTTGCTTCGATGCTAACGCGGTTCAGGGTTTGCTACCTTGCGTACTACCTTGGAGGTTCTATAATACCTTTGTACCTGGACTGTATATTTGTATTGGTATACTATAAGCAATATGATTGAGTGGTTCATAATTGTAACATATTATATAGCTATATTATTGTCGGAAATAAAGTTTTATTGTTACTATTTGATGTAGTCCGGTGAAGTTGTAATGACCTCACATGGTCAATAGCGTAGTCAGCTCGAAAAAAAATTATCCTTAGTCCTGACCTAGATCGATTTATGAACAACTAAGTCCTGTCATAAGCTCTTCAGATCAAAATACAGTAATACAAGCAATTTTATGCGAAAATATCATCTGATGTTAAGTGATCACTGTTATTTCTGAATATCTGTGACACGATGTGCACCATGGTTGCATTGCTAGTCCTTGATATAGGTATAGACTTGTTTCTTGAAGGCTTGTATGTTATATTTAACAGGAGTGTCGCCGTTGGAAGTTAATTCCAAAAAACAGATATATGTCGGAAAAAACGCATGTCGAAACCTCAGTGTATTCAATTTCCAAACATCAAGATGGCAAAGATGGAATTTTAATTTATGGCCAACCATTCAATAATGGAACTCAAAGGCAGGTGTCTAAATAGCTCTTCGAAATACTGGCTGTGATAAATTTGGAAAAGACGCAAAGTGATGCAACGTTCCCACGAAGCGTCAAACGGTTAAGCCTTAAGGTAGCCTTAAGACTTAAGCCTATCGTGGTTTTATAAAGCATTTGTTTGTATCTCTAATTTCTTAAATAAATGAAAAAGGGTAACAAGAGCCACTATATTTAGAAGTAATATTAAAATGTCACATGGGACACGTGTTTTGACCTATTATTTCTAAGTAATGGGCGTCATAATCATTTGTTACAGCGATACGTATAATTGCTAGTAACACAGTAGAAACTCTGCAGACGTCCGCCCAGTCGACTGACGGTGACAGATTACGAAGTAAATTACATAGTTACGCTCACTTCACTGCTCGCCACATGGTGGAAGTAATCACTAATGATCCTATTTGACTTATATGGTATATATCTATCTACCTAATACCTTTAAACGAGCAATTCTTGTATATTTTTATATATTCAGGATCTCGAAAACGGCGTTATCTATTTCCGTGAAACTTAGTATGTAGGTAGTTTTAGATTGTATTCATAGAAAACTTTTTTATTGAGTTTTTTGGCAATAAAAAAATATACCTGGAATATAAAGGTAAATTTCGGCGGCGCTGTCAAATCAAAAATAGCTCAGATGGAAATCGGTTGCTTCAAAAATCCGTGTAACCCCAGTTCGAATCCGAGTGACAGCAGAAGAAATATGTTTTTTTTTTTTGTAATATACATATATTTTTTAAGAAAATGATAATTTTATGAGGCAAACCTAACAGTTTATTTTAATTTAAAAATGTTTTTTAAAGAACTGAGCTAGGCTTGGTCGCTCGGGTACTTAATCTATACACGTAAATAAATGAAGTCTTTGTTTGTAATAGTAAAATAACAGATTTTTACGTAACATATATAAAAGTATATACGCTACTTGTAGCCAAATAATTTTTTTTTAAATTCATGTATGTTGTTTTTTCTTGCTGATCTCCAAAACGGTTGGACCGATTATTGCTAGCAAATAGCTGATATTATAAGAAGCACTTTTGTTTTGGCTTAAAACAATAGAGCTTGTGGAGTAAAATAATTAATAGATTTCATAAATGCAGTAAAGCAGTCGTATAATACAAATAATAATATTTTTGTACTCAAAGAGGAGAATGAAAGACATGTGTTTATTTCAAATTTGCATAATAATTAATTGTATGCGTCACTTGTTTACGATTATTTGTATTGTTAATTTATATAGTTGTGTAAACAATTTATTATATTGCATATTCAATTATTCTATAAAAAATTGGAAATAGCAATTTATGATAGAGAAAATTATACTTAACTGTTGAAAATGCTAATTTCGAATGATAAACGCGTCTATAGAAGGCAGAATAAAACTATAACTAGCCTGTAGAAATATAATAGACATAGAGAAAGTAACCATGGGACTGCCAATATTGTAGATTTAATAAAATGTTATGCAACGATACATTGTGATACAGTGTTAGGATAGATAAATATAGAAAACAAAGTCGGTTCAGTGCACAGAAGGACGACAACCACGTAGAAAGACGTGGGTTGAAATCCTACAAAGAGTTTGCAAACCTCAATGCATCATTCTTCATGAACATATGTGTGAACATTGTAATATATGCATTTAAAAACCCTTCGATTTTCATAATTTAATAAATTAAAATCATCCATCATAAGAGTAGAACGTGATTAGTCCACTAATTAGAGTCGGGTGTATGTCAATTTGACAGATTTCCGAGCCGTCACATTTCGAGTGAAGGATTGGAGTGTTACGCGAATTGGTCGTTAGTACATAAAGTTACTAAAATAACTAGTTAGTTTTTAATACAGACTTTTTACTCCTAATATTGTAAAAGTGAGAAATGATATAAAGATTATTACAAATTACAAAATTCTAAACAAAATCAGTCACGAAACTTGTTCTTGTTACAAAACGAACTGTTCCCGTGACATCATCCGCGTGGAACTTAATGCAAATAAACTTTCGTTTACAGCGTCATAGACATTAATTATACATAGCTGTGCTCGCGACTCTGTCTGTGTGGAACCTAATCTAAAAAACAGTAACTGATAAAATAATCTGAATGTATTAAGTCCGTTTACATATCTACTTTCCTCTCGTACTTAAGTCGCGTCGTCATTAAAATTACAATATATTTTGGTAGAGTAAACCGACTGAACCAATTACATGTTTAATTTTTTTCTTGTTGAAGTATTATCGTAAACTCGGTACTTTATTACCCGATTAGGCCTCCCACGGCAGCGGCTCAAGCCTAGGTTCGATCCCTCGGTAGGGAGCCCTCGAGTGCGTTGCTTGCGCGATACGGTGACACACAAATATGCATCACTGCTACAACACTACATCACCTCTACACACGTGCACGCCTACACGCTTACACATGAAAGTGGAAGGGCTTACTTTTTTTCCCTTATCGAACTGAAAAACTCTCAATTTTCCGATAATAAATATATGGAGGAGTTGTTGAGGCGTGTATGCTTGGTACACATAACAGAATAGCTAGATTAGCTAAGATAGGTCGCGATTTTGCATGCAACAGGCAATAGCCAAGCCGAGGTGTGCCGTGCACCCTTGAGCTGGTTGCCAAAATAAAATCGGCTGAGTGCCTTAAGCGCTCGCCTTAGTAGTCCGGTTGAAGCTGTTAAGATCTTGCTGGGTGAATAGGGTAGTAATTCCGAAAAAAAAAAACGGTACTTTATTCACAAAAATCTAAAAAGTACAGACACCTAAAATTTACATTGTTATTATATGCATAGATTATATAACTCAATATAATTATTTATTACTTAAAAATAAATTACAGTTATTTGTAGTATTTAAGTCACTACAATGACTAATTAAAGAAGATAATGATAAAAAACAGTATAAAAAATAAAGGAAAAAAAAAGTTCTTGGCAATCAAAGGGTTCCTTGGTAAAATCCACGCGAAAACGAATAGAATTCGTTAGAAGCGGACGGGCGAGACGTCCACTCCGTTCGGCTACTTGATACATAATGAAGAAACGCTCCTAATTACACCTTTATTTTTGTTATTGCCATCGAGATATTTCAGTTCTACCTACATAATCTATATGTATATTTTGTAGGAGGTAGAACCACGCTGAAGCTACTACCACTAGTACTACCACCCGACCCATAGATACACCTACGTCAAGTAACAGTGCTTGCATTGTCAAGTTTCGTTCGGTCAGTGAGAGCGTCGCAGGACTACCTCCCTTCCTCTTCCACCCTTCCCTCCTCTCCCCAAACATAGACTGGCAACGTACTTGCGTCACCCTTAGTGTTGCTAGTGTCTATGGATGGCAGTGCTCACTTAACATCAGGTGAACCGCCTGTTCGTTTACATCTTATGACATAAAAAAATGTTTAAATTAGTATTTTTGTTTTACATTATCAGGTAATAAAGTTAATTAATCGTTAAAATGTTTTCCGACGTGTACACAGATAAGTCTAAATACATAACTAAGCGCTGACTACTTCAAAGACTGCTATTGACTTTCATCTGAAAATTGGATTCGGAAATCTAATTATTGTTGCGAGATAGAAGTGTGAATTTAATTCTAAAGGTATCCATTATTATATTGTTAGTAATTTTGTTTTAAATACATCAATATATATGTATAAGTTTCAAAATAGGTACTGTAATGTAGAGTTATGACTCAAAGATTAGTTGATACTTTTACGGAAACAAGCGTTATACAGATTTATGGACTATTGGAGCGTGTGTTTTTTTTTACGTACGGCCAAAAATGTTAGAAACAGTAGTATTATAACTAAAAAGCTGTAACGTCATAAGTGCTTCGACAGCGTCTTGTTAAAACTTGGCTAGTTAGATTATTTTTGACGGCTGCCTGTCAATCCGCTCGTACTTAAGCAACATATAACAATTTCTTTTTCACTACCGACATTGGGAATATGCCATCTTCCACACTTTATGTAAGACTGTGGCGTTACAATATTACTTTACGTATGTGTGCGTTACCGTGTCATTTGTTTTGTCAAAATATCACGTAGACACCGTATCTTTAGTTGTGATATCATCGGTTGGACACGAATTATTGACAAAAAAAAATTTAAGGCTTCCACAAGGCTACCGATAGAAGTTAAAACACAAAATGATTAACTGTTTTTTTTTTTATCAGTTATAGCCTGAGTTATTTAAATATAATAATTTGTAAATTGAAATTATTAACATTAGACTGGTTTTCACCTTTATTGGCACTACGAATAATAATTATATTAAGATACCCAACATATAATGAGTTGCATAAGCTCAATACAAAAAAAATTAATTATATCCTTCCTGTACAAAATATACGTAAATAGTTTGTAATTCCTATAACTCAGAATTATAAGGAATAACGAACAATAGTAATTTACTTTATTGGAACATTATTAAATGGCCTATTTCGTTATAGATGTATTCCATATTTGAAAGAATGAACGGTGACCCGTTCTAAACAAAACTAGTCTTTGTATGAATTTATTTATTTGTGGACGCTATTTGTAGGACAATCAACGCACTATATGGGTGTACGAGTGTGAGATGCAGAGTCGCAAATGCTGTCAATTAGTGAACGATAGTGTCATTGTATTGCGTAAACTGTGGCTGCGTTGATTACCTCTTGAAGGAGCTTACTTAGACTCGAGTCGCGAAGAGTGTGCAGGAACGAAGTTCATCACCCGTCTTTCACATTAGCTTATTTCAAGGTATCACTTTTAATACTCATCGAGTATAATGTAAAGCAAAATCATTTAGTATAATTTTAATCCAATATTCGAATTGTTCATATCACTTTGTTTGAAGACGCTTTATGTGTCTTAATACAACGTGGCTTGTATTAAACTACGCACTGCGACCATTTAATAATATGTGGGAGAATGAAACAAAACATGGACCCTATCATTGGTCAGGATTAAAGCTTCAAGGGCAATGTGCCCCTTGTAATCCCTTAGGATGGATGAGTGTTAGACTTGAATGTTTGTTGGAAGGTTCTTTCACTCATAACTAATCCTTGGGCGAGACAAAAAGTTTTGAATAAATACATCGACATTGATAACTATAACTATGAATGTTTACTGGAGTTGTCTTTTTCTTATAGCATGAAGCTAGCATGACGAATAATCTATATCATTGTAACAAAGATGTAATATTTGTGAGTTTGGATGTTCAGGGTAATCTCCGGTACTACTGATCGGATTTTGAAAATGCTTTCACTGTTTGAAAGGTATATTAATTTTGAGTGTTATAGACGTTATATTGTAGTAAATATATATTTTGAATAATTAATACCCTGTAACAAAATGAAGTCAAATCGAAATGCTTTTTCAATTTAGAGCCTGAGAAGGCATTTAGAAACGTTCTAACTACCATCCTTTCGAAGAACATCCCAGACATCGAGAAGAAAAAAAGAAACTCGATATAGTTTATATTTTCATGATACATATTTTTACAAACATAGAAGTTTACATTTGTTTTTGGTGGATGGACACATAAGGACATCATTTCCAGATGTCACCATCGTTCACATATTGATCCTTCCTAACAGCCTTTAGATATTAAAACCCACTAGACGTGGTGCTTCTGGCAATTCGGTAATGTGCTTTGGGATACTTTTATAAAACCTAACAATATTAAATACCTAAAAAACTGTTACTAGGCTTAGCCTGAAACATGAAATGACAAAATTGTCACTGTTTCTATTATTTAAATTATTTGTCACTGTTTCTATTATTTAAATTATTTATCACTGTTTCTATTATTTAAATTATTTGTCACTGTTTCTATTATTTAAATTATTTGTCACTGTTTCTATTATTTAAATTATGTCAGTGTTTTAACTAAATCCAGCTTATCTATGTTATTGCGAACTACATTAAATTGGGAGTTTTTGACGGTATCTTGGTTAACCATTACCTTTTATGTTTTATTCATAATATTGTAGTGGTAGTGGTATTGTAGTAATAGTAGTGGTAGAGCCAAGCTGAAGCTATTATTGTTTTCAGCACTAATGGGTCGGCTCGTCCGGGGAAGCACCACC
>JACEII010000420.1:13700-38686 GCA_014332785.1 Antheraea mylitta | reverse complement strand
TAACAATATTTTTGCGTTTAAAAATCAAAAGTACATTATGGTTTATTGCATTTAAATAAATGTATTTCTTGTTGTAAAGGTTAAATAGTTTGTTTTAATTCTTATCTCTCTTTTAAGTGTACGTTTATTTATTTCTATAATAAACACGGTTAATTTTACTAGATAAACATGTGTTCATCACAAACATGGATAATTAAAAGGTTATATGTACGCTAATACGCTAAGCTTATTTAAAAGCTACTCGGTACCGTTTTATGCATACATATATACATAGATATACCTTTATAGCTCGCAGGTATTAGTACGGAATTGTAACCCTAGAGGCGCTGATTTAAAAAATCGAGTGTCACCTCTATGCTTGACAAATGGCGAAACTGGTATAGTGTCTTTCATTTTAGTATATCTGTATTCAATCATCTAGAAAAATTGTCTGATGTTTTTTTATATCACAGGAGGCAAACGAACAAGTAGGTCAGCTGATGTTAAGTGATCACCACCCTCCATAGATATCAGCAACACCGGATGAGTCTCAAAAGCGTTGCCAGCGGGAAGGGAGAGAGAGAGGTGGGCCTCTGACGCTCTCACTGACCGAACGAAACGCAACAATGCAAGCACTGTTACTTCACGTCAGTTTTCTGTAAGAGGATGGACCCATTCATGCTGAAACTAGTTATAGCTTCAACGTGGTTCTACCATTTAACAAATTGCAGTGACTGTTATTGGATATTTATCTCTTAAACACTTTCCGTACTCCGTGGATTAGAATGTTCTTACCATCAAATTAAATGTATTAGTATGGAAAAGCTTGGATAAATTGATATAATTTAATTCATCAACTACAATCTTATACATCAACTTTATGGTCTCAAAGAAAACAAAAAATCATGGTCACCGTATCAACGATAATGGATATAAAACTACGCCGTCAGTTCACGGTAACAATAAATCATTACCCGAATATCACGAAGGTTCATCGCACATTAATTACTGCGTCATTATTTTTTTCTGAGATGTTCTATCACGGACGCAAAAACTGTTAATAAATGTATTACGAACAGCAGAAGAATGATAATCGCCACATAGACCACTTATAAGATAACAATACCAATTATTTGGACTTTGCTAGCTTAGCTAAACTAGCTTAGACTTAGCTAACTAAGTCATTATTCGATTTTAATTATTATTTATTATTCTATTCCACACTTAACATATAGCATTCACAAAAAAAAATAAGTCCACAACTTTATTAAGCTTAAATCCTTCGCTTGATATAAGCCAAAGATTCCCAACCTGTATTTGTACCGCTAGGAGTACGCGGGATCCCATTAGGGCCTGGGGGGTACGTGATTATTATATTGGTAATGAAGAGAATACTGAGAATATATTATAATACTAGCTGACCCGTGCAACTTCGTCTGCACCAAATTGGTTATCACTGGTTTCAACTGTATTTTTAAACGTAAAAAATTGAATAAAACTGATACCCGATTGCAGCCACAACTACCGTTTCCAGTTGTGAATCCAAACTATCCACGGATTAACTGAAACATTACCAGATTACATGTGATTTTTTTTAAATAAGCCTAGTACCCGTTCGTAGCATCATCTACCACTCCGTTGTTTGTAGTCCGATGAATCTGTGAAGACCTTGCTGGGTCAATAGCGTAGTCAAATCAAGAAAAAAAAATCATCTACCAGGATTAATTAAGATAAAAAGTAACCTACATAAAACCAAATAAACATCTCTACCACTTACTTTCTCATAACTAACTTCAACTGGTATTAAAACCTTTTTATACTCCATTGTATTAAAGAAAAATATATGAATACCGTATCGAAGCGTCAACTGTTACTTGCTTGAAACTATTGTTTAAGACTTATAAACTGTTTCGAAAACGTATTCTAAATATATTTATAAAATATTTTTATAAATAATCTTTGTACCACTCACAACATAGTGCCTATCACCTTTTGGTAATTTATCTCTGTTGATATGTTTCTATTGTATATTATTCTTCGTTTGTACACTGAATATTTGGCATTAGATTCATAATGTGTATTGGTCACACTTGATATTGGCGAAATTGCCTACATAGGCAGAGGTCACACCGGAAAGAATCATTCAAGCCAGCTTTATGTATTACATTCATCCGAACTACGTCCAAGCTACCTGCCTGCCGGTAAACGTTGCGTTTTTTGTGCATATCGTACCTTTACAGACAAAAATATTGATTTTTAAATAATTTTAGGATGTTTTTTTTTTCACTAACTTTGAAACGTTATTGAAATGGAATTATTATTGAGAGACATTTTTGGTATTGACAATAATGTGCTCGATGCTATTTTTTGAAAATAAAATAAAAGTTATCTTAACCCATGTTAGAATAGCAGTAATTTTATTATTACTATATTAGACATAAATAAGTACAAATTTCATCTTTCACACTAATTCAGTTATTAACTCAATATTTAGATCGATTTATTGCTATAAAAATAATATGTGTATAGAATATAGGTATAGCTATAGGTACAGTGTAGTGCAGCACTGGCTGCACGATAAAGATAGCGATAATTGTGGCAGCGTATGTTATCGACGCATTTTTTTTCGAAATGTATACTGTGCCTGTTGACCTGGAAATGTCTTTACAACTTCACCAAACTATTGAGGCGAGCGCTGAACCGACTTGAGATGTTTGGGCGACCAACTCAAGGGTACACGACACACCTCGGTTTTGGCTGTCGCCTGTTTTGTGGAAAAATCGTGACTTATCTGAGCTAACCTAAGCTAAGCTATCTAGATATACGTATATAAGTTATTGAAACATGCATGTGTACCAAGCATGCTTGCCTCAATTGCTTGCTTGCCTATATGCATTTTGTGTCGGATAATTTTCTCTAAACTATATATTATAGGGAAAAATAAGGGTAGAACTCTATGTCGTTTATTTCTCTGCAAAAGAAAAACAGCGTGTAAGCGTGTAGGCGTGCACGTGTGTATAGGTGATATGTGTGATGTTGTGGCAGTGATGTAAAGTTTTGTGGCACTGTATCGCGTGAGCAGCGTACTCAAGGGCTTCCCGCAGAGGAAACGGACCTAGGTTTGAGCCGTTGTCGAGCGGGGCCTAATCTGGTGTGCGGGAGTGAAATTTACCCCCAGCCCACGGCGGCGTGATCTGTGGTTATACGGGCGTGGGCGTGAATACGCTCTGTTTGAAGAGACAGGCTGGTACTGATCTTTCGCTGACGTGACTGAATCAGGAGGGAAGATAAAAATGTGTCGCGGTCGTCTTCTATACTGCGCAGCGTTGGGTACGGGTTCATAGTTCGCGGCGGATACCACTAAAGAGCTGGGTTGATTCGCGGCTTTTACGAAATAACTACGTGTGAGTGATTTTATATAGGCCCAGACAGAAAACATCTCCAGGTCCCTGTGGAGATCCTTATTCCGGACGTACCATGGGGCACCGTTGATTTTGCGTATGGCTCGGTTCTGGAGAACCTGCAACTTTTGAATACGATTTTCCGCATGTGCAAAGACCGAACCACTGTATATAATCGGACGGATGCAAGTTTTATATAAAGTGAGTTTATTTCTGAGGGACATTTTACTCTTATGACAAAGCAAATGATAGAGACGACCCAAGACCATAGCGGCTTTGTTTCGCACTCTATCTGTGTGTGAATCGAAATTTAAGTGTTTATCTAAAGTGACGCCGAGATATTTCACCTCACCGGCCCAAGGTATTTCGGTTTCGTATAGCCTGATAGTCGACGACGCATATATTTAAGATGGCGTCAATCACAAGTCATACGTTTACGTTTATCGTTGTTTCACTGTATATGGTGAAATCTTAATATCAATAATGTTTAAAATAATAATAAAATTTGTTCTTTGCTATGGAAAAAAAATAATTGGTTTGAAATTTATTATTTTTATTTATAAAATATATTCGCGGGTATATATATGATTGTTTATAAAGAAATGTGTCTGACTGTAATAAATTCATACTTTTAATTGCGTTTAAAAGTTACTGAAAAAAATGTTCCTAAACCTATTCATAAATCAAAATGTGCATTAAAAATACAACGTTAACCGGCTATCAAGTGTCCTTTCGGTCTAATATCACCCTCTCACAGAAAACCGACGTGAAATAACAGTGCTTGCATTGTAGTTTTTCGTAGAAATGAACAATATTAGAATATACTGTAGAAACTAAGACATCATAAGAAACACCCGATTAGGCCTCCCACGGCAGCGGCTCAAGCCTAGGGTTCGATCCCTCGGTAGGGAGCCCTTGAGTGCGTTGCTTGCGCGATACGGTGACACACAAATATACATCACCGCCACAACACTACCCGATCACCCCCACACACGTGCACGCTTACACATGAAAGTGGAAGGATTTACTTTTTTTCCCCTTTATCGAACTGAAAAACTCAATTTTCCGATAATAAATATAAGGAGGAGTTGTTGAGGCGTGTATGCTTGGTACACATACGTTTCAACAACTCATACATATATGAATAGTTAGCTAGGTTAGCTAAGATAGGTCGCGATTTTGCATGCAACAGGCAACAGCCAAGCCGAGGTGTGCCGTGCACCCTTGAGCTGGTTGCCAAAATAAAATCGTCTGAGTGCCTTAAGCGCTCGCCTTAGTAGTCAAAAGCGTAGACACTCCGAAAAAAAAAAAAAAAAAAACAAGAAACTAAACTTTTTTTTTTACAAAATGAAATTTCTAAAGAAAATGTATTTATTGTGAAAGAATGGTCTTCTCTGCTATTCAGAACTTATCGGCAACGATTATTCATTGAATTAATGAGACTGTTTATGTCATCTTGCGGTATTCGCTCCCAATGGAATTGTAGTAAATCCTTCAGCTGTTGGATTGTTGTCGCTCCGTCCAAGTCCTTCAAAACACGTCTTGGAGCATGTCTCAGGCGTGCTCGATGGGGTTGAAATCTGGCGATTATGCAGGCCAGGACAATACCGGGATGTTCTCCGTTGCAAAGTATTCACTGGTTTGCCGAGCTGTAATTGAACGCGCATTGTCATGCATTAAGCTAAAATCGGAGCCGAAGGTTTATGCAAATGGATAGACATAAGGTCTGAGAATATACTCAATGTAATTTTCAGCATTCATGTTTCCATTTACAAAAACGAGCTCAGTTTGCCTGTTCTTCATAATACCCGCCCATAACATAACTGTTGAGCCGCTGTATGGATGAACTTCCTGAACGCACCTGAGCCTTCAGTATTTCCGGGCTGACGATACACTCGCACCCTTCTTGTATCAGGCTTAAACCCCTACCTCGTAGGCCGTACTCATGCAGTCGATTTCGCACAGTTTGAGGACTTACATCAACACCACTTGAAATTTTGTAGCCTCAAACTTATCTCTCGAGCGGTTAACATCGGCTGGCGTCTTGCAGTCAGTTGTATGTACCGGTCTTGCCGAGTGGTTGTACTCCTTTTACGGCCTGGATGTTGTTCAGCAGGTTCTCCTGTATTATTGTAGCGCTGCCAAAGACGACAAATAACACTTCTATGAATGCCAAAATGTCGAGATACCTGAGATTGATTACTTCCCGCTTGCAAAATCCCTACAGCTCTTTGCATTTCATCTGCCATCAAATGACGTCACTTCATGACGTAAAGAATATCTAACAATTCAATTTTGTCGCTAACTTTATTTAAATGGTTGGTAAAATTATAAAATCAAGACTAAACGTAGCAATTAAAACACACTTAAATTCAAACAAATTCGCAGTCATTTGAATTTTATGAAAAAACAAAACATAATCAAAATTTTTTTTACAACTAGCCAGTATGTCATAAATAACAAAAAAGTTTACTTACCTACGCACTTTAAGTGAATACTTAGAAATTAATTAATATAAATGGTAAAAATTGTAATATCACGCATGTTGCTTAGACTTTTTTGATGTGTGTATATTTAAATATAATAAAGTAACTATAAATAAATAAAAATATAAAAAATGTTTGTTAAGCTACATAGAGGGTACTGTAGAAATAACTATCTATCAGATCACAAGCCTCTAGAGACATATGAAGCAAAATCCTCTGCCACGTCTATTTGCCTGTTCGCGATAAATTCAAAAACTACTTAACGAATTTTTATGTGGTTTGCAATAGTAGATAATGTGGTTTATGAGGAAGATTTATGTATCTTATTTCTCAAGTTTTTTTAAGGTCTACTGGTTCCGCTAGTTAGATATATTTCAAACTCTATATTGACAGGTTTGTAAGTGGTAGAGCCACGCTGAAGTTATTACTGATTTCAGCATGGTCGGCTCGCCCGGGGTAGTACCACCCGACCCACAGAAACACCGACGTGAAGTAACAGTGCTTGGATTGTTTTGTTTTGTTCGGTCAGTGAGAACGCCGGACGTCCACCTCCCCTCTCCCTTCTTTCTCTTGCCCCTTCCCCTCCCCTCCCCCACAAACACAGGCTGGCAACGCACTTGCGACTCCCCTGGTGTTACTAGTGTCGATGGAAGACGGTGATCGCTTAACATCAGCTAAGCCACCTTTATATGCCTACATGTAAAAAACAAAATATATAAAAAATACATATGGGTGTATACCTGTGGGTCCGGTACACTCAGAGGGCGTACAACACGCTGCGCGTCCAGTGTAACAATGGGTTTAGAGGGCTGTTGAGTTTGCCATAGTTTTGTTGTACATCTGGTATGTTAGCTGCAGCATACACTGATGGATTCCAAGCCATAATTAGAAAGCGCTGTGCGTCTCTGCTGAACCGCTTTCGTGACAGCTCCAACAGCATTCTAAGCACACTGGTGAACAGGTGGGACTCTCCAATATTGCTGTACTGGAAACGTCTACACATGGCTGGGTCAAGGTAGTGTTGACCCTACTGTACCCAGTTAGCCTTAGCTATGATTTAATATTGTATTATATATGTATTAACCTTTAGTAATTAAGATATTACTAACATTATACTGGCTGTCCAATTTAAATTGTGATATTGCCTGAAATAAAAATTATTATTATATATAAAAAAACTACCTACATTTATATATATATATAAATCAAACAAAAAATATATATACCTTAAGAGAAAGGAGAGACATTTTTCAAGTGTAGGTATGGAATTATGAAGGGAGGGGTACTCATAAATGCAAAAAAAACGGGATCGAAAAAAGGTTGGAAAACACTTATAGAGAGTGTTGCAATCTACTGCTGCATCGTCATTATTATATCAAATCAGAGTATTCCAACTCCAGCATCATAATAACAACACTGCGAAATACATTTTAAAATATCGCTACTATAATTTACAATATAAATCATTTTAATAAAGCTGTATACAATGATTTATGCTTCAAGTCTCTAATATATTAAAATATGCAGTTATCACGAACGAAACTTTGTTCATTTTGTTTAGAATTATAAATTTGTTCACTTAAATGTATTGTTATTATTTTTAAACTAAGTATAGTTAGCACTTTGTTGCCGTCCGCGATAAATTACATAATAATAATTAATATTTTTTTTTATATATTATAGGGGGTAAACGAACAGACGGGTCACCCGATGGTAGGTGATCACCGCCGTCCATAGACACTTGCAACACCGGACGAGTAACACGTGCTTTGTCGGCCTTTAAAAGGACCAACGCCATCTTGTAACGACTTACAGAATTAAATATATAATGATTTCTATTCTTAATACTTAGTACCTAGACGACCGAGCCTAACTTGGTTCTGTAAAAACATTTTTAAATTAAAATAAACTGTTAGGTTTGCCGCACAAATAAGCATTTTTTATAAAAAAAAAAAAATTTAAAAGATTCGAACTGGGGTTAGACGGATTTCCGAAGCAGCCGATTTCCATCTGAGCTATTTTGTTTTGACAGCGCCGGCGAAATTTAACTTTATATTCTAGGTGTGTTTTTTCTTTGCATAAAAACTCCGATAAAAAAGCTTTCTATGAGTGAAATCTAGCTAGATCGATTTATCGTCTCCGAAACCACCCACCTTAGAATAATAACGCATAGAAAGATAGTTCGGTACTTTAAGCAACTACAAAAGTGAAGCAAAAAATTGTTCTAGAGTCCAAGCGATTACACGAGTATACACGCACACCACAATAAAATCGGGTTGCCACTAAAATGTAGCTTGCCCAACACCGTGGAAAATGAACTGCATTATTTGTGTATAAACTGTCGTGTGCTCTTTTTTACTTTTAATGTTTTTGCTTACTTACCCCCGTCTTCTAGTCGTCACTTCAGCCTCAACTCAACACTTAAGAAAACAATAGTGATGTTTTATACTTAACATACCATACAACAAAGTATTCGAAGTCGAAGAAACGACAAGGGTATTGTAGTTACTTCTTTTATTTATTCTACTATGGTTTTTCTATAAAATAAAACAGTTACTCTATAGTTAAATCCTTATTAATTAAATCCTTATATGTTATACAGATTATTTAGACGCCAACTTTTAACGAACACATTTTCAAGTATGTAAAATATGTAAACTAAATAATGTATACGTACCGTACCTATTTAACACATGTTTGAATATGTTTCTTTTATAAAAAAAATAATTTATCGCATCAATAAAATCAATTAAAATGGAGAAATCATTTCCTTATCTAGCAACATTGAGCGTTTACAAAAGATGGAATAAAACGATTCTTTTTATTAAGATTAATAGTTGAAATACTACAGTATGTTAATAGTTTACCTGTTAAAAGTGATATTAACACACTTCTTATGTTTTTCAGAGGTGTTGTGACATCATTTGATTGCAGAAACCGTCATAATTATTTATTTTCTAAGAGATGGGTTCGGGTCGCAGTGACCTTGTACACTACGGAGCGGGCGGGCGTAGGGAGCCATTTCAGGCTCCAATTTAGTTGCTTCAAATTTTAAGCGCGGACTTGGTTTCTATGCGTTATTATTCTAAGTCACCCATACTAAGTTACACAGAAGTCGCTTGTGCCATTCCCGAGATTCTGAATATAAAAATATACAAGAATTGCTCGTTTATAGGTATTAGATATTATGATCTCTTGGCATGGAGAAATTTTGATATGGGCGTCAAAAATTTTTTTAATAAGCAAAATAAAAATTTATTAATAAAAAGTGAAAAATCTCTATATTGAATGAATGGGAAATGTGTCGTCATTTACGTACGGTCAAACGGCATCGGATTTTATATAGGTAATGAGTAGTATAAAATCCTTCATCAGTAAAGAAAACAAATCAGGCCCATTTAATAGTAATCCGTCAGTCGTTATGGCCAGTTATTAATGCCATGCATTTATTCTAACATCCATTAATACATGGGATAGAGAAGCTATTTTCATAGGATACAAGTCCTCGCCAAACTTTTTGACCGCTCTAAATATAGACGTACAGAACACAATTTTTGGTATAAGTAAGTATACATTAAACAAAATTCTCTGCCACGTCTATTTGCGATAAAACCACTGAACGGATTTTCATGCGGTTCTTACTAGTAGATAAAGTGATTCATAAGGAAGATTTAGGTATATAATTTGTAAATTTTTTTTTAGTATCAAGGCGAGACAACGTCCCTCGGATCCCCTAAGTTATAATATGTATATAACAATAAAATAAGGATAAATAAATACAGATCATAGATACCTTTAATAATATTTTAACTTTGTTTCATATTAAATTCTTGTTTATATTATGCACAAGCCACAACTTACGGCTATATTCAGAACGGCCAGTAAGATTGACGGAACACGGTCGGATATGAGAGTGTTTTAACAATTAAAATAACTATATTTGTTAGTTTATAATGTAAATGACGTTCACGACATTTTATGTCGGTAAGAGACATCAAAGCAATATTTTTTTTACCTACTACAAATGTATATATGTAAGAGTATGTATATATAAAAAGTATCCCACCGAACAAGTATTAGATTGTAATGAGATCTTGTTGAATAAAAAGGTCGCCGGTCCGTCAGTCCGTCTGTCTTATAAATCACTTTGCATCTTTGCGCTTGCAAACTTTTCAATTACAAGCTTTGAGTGGATTCAACGATGAACAGAGACGAGTGGACGCGACATTATTTATCATTTATACTAAAATAATCTGAGACATGTAGAAGGCATAAGTATCTTATTGTTGATTTTCTATGTATACACATTAGGCTGTCCGGTATTTACCAAGTTTTTTTTTTTATTGTAGCACGGCAAAGTGACTGCACTATGCCTGATGGTAAGCACAGTACAATCCAAATAATAGCGACCACTGATTGACACACTGTCCATCGCCGGTCGCCAATATCATACCGGCATGTAATAAGCTGGATATGCACAGGCTGATCCCGAAACGCGACCCGTAGAAGCGAATCACTATTATGGGCTTTTTCGCCATATACATGGTGGTTGCGACCCAGTCGGGCTGTAAAACCTTACCACCCCGCAAAATTTTAAATTGTAGCACGGCAAAGTGACTATGCCATTATGCCTGATGGTAAACATAGTATAATGCAAAAACAACGGCGACTACCGACATACACAGAATTTTTCGCCGGTCACCGCTGACATGGCGGCCTGCGTAATTGCCCCTTCACGTTACGCTTCAAAGATCCTATGTTATGGGAAGGAGGGAAAACAGTACACGGAAGATTGTTCCACAGGTTTACCGTACAGCAAAGGTAAGATGTTGTGAACTTTTTAGATCGTGTCCAGATAGGCGTTACCATGAAACACTGACTCCGAAGCCCAGCGTGCATATTGGTTATGAAAAGAAAAGGATGGGATTATATTGAATAATTCTTCAGAGTACTCGCCATTATACAGTAGAACACGCTCAGTGAGGCAATGACTCTGCAAACTGAAGTGGCTCTATAAACTCTGTAAAGTCTACATCATTAACAATGCTGATAGCCCGTCTCTGCAACCTGTCCAGGACATCCAGTACAGGTATACTTGGCGAAACCGTCCCAGAATTGCGAACAGTATTTCACGTAAGGCCGGACTTGTGTTTTATAAAAGAGATATAGCTGATCAGGAGTGAAAAACCGTTCAACCCTGTTTAGGATTTCGAGTTTCAGCGATGGAGGCTAGATTACGCTAACGATGTAATCACTAGCAAAAGCAAATATCTATACCCTTGTTGAATGTACTCTAAGTTAGCTTTTTTGATTTGGGTATTCAAATCCTTAGTAAATAGCTTAAAACCATTTAAGAAAAAAAAAAAACAATATCATACATGTTTAAATAACGCTACATTTCCTATCAATTTAACGTGGGATTTTTTCACTTTTTAGAAATCCATTTTTACATTTAATTTGCTGACAAATTTTGCAAACGGAAAGGGGATGCAATTTTAGCTACCGTATCCAAAAATTTGTCTTATTCTAAACTCCGTGCTCATAAGACTCAGTCCGTAGCAATCTCAAGAAACACAGAGAGCCGTACGCCTTAATATAAATTTGAATAAAATCAATTTATTTTAACTCGGAGCGCGTTTATCGCGCCCCTAATAGATTGCTGTTCGGAAAGAATAAATGAATGGTGCACAGCCACTTATTCCGACTTCTTAAGTTCTTAATACGTTCTCGACATTTTACCGTATCCTATCTCTAAATACGACAGCTCTTGTGTGGTACTGGCGGCAATATATCTAGATCAAATTACAAAGAGGGCTATGGCATATATAGATCCTTCATTAGCGGTCACTGATAACTGAACAGTTATATAATGAAACTGTTCTTACTGGAATCTCAAAATAAGCTTAAATTTTTATATGTAGATCGAGATCCTTTTAGTTCTAGATATTTCTAGATGAGCTTACAGATAACGACATAAAAGCTGACAAAGTCTTTGTTCTATGATTTCTCGTATACAATGGTACTACAAGAACATTTTTCAAATTTAGGTTTCTTCGCGTTATTTGCTTTACTGTTCACCGATAGTGTTACCACTTCATCCACATCATAAATCACATTATATCAAAGCATTAAAAAGGTTTATCATCAAGAAGGTTTTATACCCAATTATATCATTATTGTAAACATAAATTCTCATAATACTACTGGTAAATGTGAGACAATTATAAAATTCTAATATAAATTAAAACAGATGTTCCACGAAATCATCTTCCCGTGCAATGAAAGGCCAGAGGGCATTACAACAGACTAGGATAGTTCCAACCCTAATCGAGTTCCGACAGCAATTTATTTACACAAACGATTATATAAATTGCGTTAACAGCATCTGTTACTTTCCACACTCGGGTTCTTGGAGTTTTTCAAGGTCATTTGTGTCATAGATTAACATTATGAGATCGACAACATTTAAGAACTGAAGAAAGTTAACTTGAATGTGATTAAGGTAGTATTTAATCGTTAAATAAATGTAAGTTGTTTAATATTTATACACTGTACACTCCAATGTCATATAATAATATATTGTAAATCATATAATGTATATGAATTTTTTTGGGTGGTGGAGCCACGCTGAAGCTATTACTGGTTTCAGCATGAATCGGTCGGCACGCCCGGGTTAGTCCCACACTCTCACAGAAACACCGACGTGAAATAACAGTGCTTGCTCTATTGCATTTCGTTTGATCAGTTAGAGCACCGGAGGACCGTCTCCCCTTCCCATCTCCCAAATACAGGCTGGTAACGCAATTACGACTTCCCTGGTGTTGCTAGTGTCTATGAGCGGTGGTGATCACTTAACATCAGGTCAGCCGTGTGTCCATTGGCCTCCTATGATATTAATATATATATATATATATATATAGGTATACAATAGTATAAATAACACTTAAGGTGTTTTTTTAAGATGTCTCGTGAATTACATTCTTTGATATAAACCAGTGTTTCGTCGACTTGTAAAATGATAAAGCAATTAAAAAATATATTTAATATCGCAATTACAATGCAACTTAAATCAATTGATTCGTAAAGTTTTCTTCTCTATTGGTAATTTTACAATAAGAAAACATTATTATCTTCAATTGTAACAATTTTGTCATTTCAGACAACTAAACTATAATGTATGTTCGAAGGTAGGGAAAAAGGAACTGCTTTAAAAATTGTATTATTCGTAACACCAAAACTTATCAATTACTTTTTTACCAAAAAAATCGGTTGTTAAATAGAGGAGAAAAATGTAGTACAATGTCTATGCCTATGTAGATATAATTTTTTAGGTAAGACAATTTGCAAAGGGAATACACGTCTGTGCTAGAATTATTTAATCTATGACAAAACACAAGGAGCTCACATCGATCGTAGCAAGTATTCGGAATGCAATTTGCTTATTGTTCAAGAAATATGGGGTGCCTAATGCCCCGGGTGTTTTCAGCCCCTAAGCAATAAGAGTTATGGGCTATGAGGGGCCTTATAATTACATCTTAGTTCATATTGAACGAGTGTACTTGCGGTAACAATGTATGATTGAGGGTCAAACGAGTTATAAATGACTTAAGTTTTATAACAAACGCTTAGGCGTTGCAAAAAGTGTTAACTTAAAACTTAAAAAAAAAAATATTTTTCTTTCCATCCATTTATAAAACATAAATGATATTGTTAATATTATTATACTATAGGTATTTTATTTGTTACAAGATTTTACAGAACTTTCGTAATCATTATAAAATGTAATTTTAAAAGTCCAGTACTTCATGTTTTGTACCGTTCACAATAAACTCAGCTAGGTGTTAATGCTTTAGATAATGCTGGTAAGTCCCATGTGTATTTTTTTTCTCGAACTGACTATTGACTTAGCAATATCTTAACAGCTTCACCGGACTAAGCCCATATGTACGTAACTAGATAAATAAAGATTTTGATTTCTCGAGAAACGTAGATGGCGTTAAAATAAATTTACTGATTTTATAAACATTTAATACACATACATATATAATCGCAATTTAGTACGAATAAAAATGGATAGATGGCAGTTTACTCATATCTAACCGTTTCGTACTCTAACCATCCATTATTTTAGTCATGTACTAAAAATGAAGTAAATTCAAAATATCCAAGAAAAAAAAATAGATTTCAAGTTGTTTTACAATTACATTAAAATGATTGTGAAACGCATAACTAGCACGGTTTGTACAAAGGTCGATTATAGATACGTAGCATCAGGTTACCAAAATTAGATTTGTATAAAGAACAATCTATCGGCTCATAATTCTTAAAATTCATTCTTAAAATGATTTAAAATTTCTATATATTATTATACTAGTTGTTACCCGCGGCTTCGCACGCGCTTTTTGAATATATTAAATAAATTTAAAATCGTTATTAGATGTGTAGATAACAAAAATACTCTTTCAAAAATATTTGTAAGTATGACACACACATCATCTACAACAGGTAACATGTACATTATATATGCGAATACTAATAGTGTATCGAATGGACTGTGATTTATCATCTGCCACATAGCTGGAACTTTAAACTACTATCTATATATCAGTGCTCACTTACACTATATAAGAAAGTAATGAAAATATTAAGCTATACATTACTGAACAATATGTGTTAAATCTTTTATTATATTAATATAATATGTCCACATTGTTGATATAATCAAGTTATTAATATACCTTGCTATAATTTAA
This sequence comes from Antheraea mylitta, assembly GCA_014332785.1. Taxonomy (NCBI): domain Eukaryota; kingdom Metazoa; phylum Arthropoda; class Insecta; order Lepidoptera; family Saturniidae; genus Antheraea; species Antheraea mylitta. Next base: position 24,067 of record JACEII010000420.1, on the reverse strand, counting down.
ATCACATATAAACATATGACTTTCAATTATATTTATTCTTGGAGTCCAGTACAATGTACGTCACACACGCATGTTTACAGTGAACAACATATTTTTGTTCAATTTCACACATACGAATACACGGATAACAGTTCATCACAACATAGTGTCAACAAAGTCGTGTTCCACATCTGTCTATATATCTGTTCACGATAAGATCAAAAACGCATCTTCATGCCGTTTTTACCAATATATAAAATTACTCTTGTACAAGGTTTAGGTATAGTTTGTCTTATTATCAGGGCGGATATCGTCTGCTGAACCCGCTAGCTTAAAATAAAACAGCTAATTAGTTAGTTATTTGCCCGTAAAATTCCCATTCAAATATTACTTGTAGTCCGTTGAAGCTGTTAAGACCTTGCTAGGTCAATAGCGTAGTCATTTCTAAGAAAAAAAAACCGTTCAAATAGTTCCAGTCGTTTCAGAGATTACCCGGATTGCACGGAACAAATAAGCAAACAGACATATCGACAGAATTAAAAAAAAATGTTGATAGTTGTAGCACCGCAGATATATGTATTCATCAAAAAGTATTTATTTTAATATTATATACACACATTTAATACTTATAATACGTAATATATCACAAACCAAAAATTGGGAACAAAACTAACGTAGAATAAACTTTTTGAGGAGTTTTTGGCGGGATTTCAGTCTGTCATGTAAGGGATTTTATATTTTATTCATAATCTTGTGTTACTATATTGTGTTAAATTGGTGGCGTTTTATGTAATATGGTTTGTTTATTGTGCATAAGTGAAATGAATGAAGCATAATACCACGGAACATGAATTCTGTAGACTTGAAAATTAAGAAGATAAAAATTTACGAAATATTATACTATATAAAATATTTACATTAACTTAGACATATGTAAGGCCCCTCCCTCTTTACATACATAGAGCTCTCTTCTCTCTGAGATCACTCAACACCAGCGTCACTTCATCTCCCTCATCTCCAACTCACCATCACTCTTATTATTATTACCATGATCATTTAGTAATTAGGACCCTTTTACGTTGTGTATTGAAACAAAATTTGTAGAACCAAGTTGTTTTAATCTGGTACTCACAAAACATTACATTGTTCATAGTTAATGTAGTTAGAACTTTAGAAAACACATAACAAATATTAAATGCAATTAGTTAAAATCAAATATAGAAAATAATAATGAATATTAAATGCAGTTGGTTAAAATCAGTTAAATGAAGTAATAACACATATTAAGACAGTTTTACAGAATAAAGTAAACAAATAACAAGTACTAAATGTAATAAATTAAAGTCAAATTAAATCTCTAAATGAACCATTGTAGACATAATACATTAAATTATTATATACATACACCCTATAAATACCCTTTATGAATGTTAAGTTATGTAATAAACGTGTTAGGTCTTGTAAAGTATTTTTATATTTTTTTTTAAAAGACCCACCTCCTCAAGCCCACCTCTGAGAGGCAACTGTAATTACAGTGAATTTACAGTTAAGCCCAACAATCAACTTCTACCAGCATTGCTGGGAGTTTGCATGTATAAGAGGCGGAGATATAAGGAGTTTAGGAACTAATAAAATCAATTGAAGAAATGTCGTAGATTAATCTCTAGTGAGTGATTGGAGCTGATAAACATCAAGACTACCATGGTTCCCACGAGATAGAAGAAGAAGTTCCAAGGAGACAAAGTCAATCCGAGGAGGAAATGTAACTTGCTTCAATCCAAGCCTCCCCAACACGGGTATAGCGACACGATTGACACTGGGATACGAGGAGAGACACAAAGGTCAGCTCCAATCCACTCGTCAGGTCACTTAACACGGTGTGGATCAAAGGACATGGATATAGAGAAGACTAGCTACGCCCTAACAAAGTAGTATGGGGCGAGAATCATAGCAGTTTGATTATTCAAAAGGCTAAATCACCCACTAGAGTAAATATATTATTGCCTTTTAATTGGTAGGCATAACCATTAATAGAATTATATAATCGCACTAGTTCCAAAAGGAAAGCGGATTAGGATTGGTGCAGGATGTGCAGAGCTAAGTCGGCACTAGCATTTAGACTACAAATAGTATTGTAGTGTTTAATTTAGGTTGGTAGTTGAACTTCTGATTGGTTCCAGTCACCATTACTTTATAATGTGCTAAGAGGATCCCACACAGAATATTCTTTACCAAAGTTGTTAATAAATAACAACAAATAAATTAAATAATGCTGTGCTAACTCTGCTCAGTACACATTCAAGCGATACTGGTAATAGTTGATTGTATAGGCATAAGGGTTCAATCCCTTTGCAAAGCAATTGTATAGTGTGGTTCAGAAGACTCTACCACCGGTTCGGAACCTATCCAGTCGAGAAGAACCGGCAAGAAACTCGATCTGGCCTAAGCACCAAAAATAGATATGTTCTATATATATATATGTGTATATATTATGTATATAAATATTCATTTATAATATTACAACACTAATATTATCTTAGCCTATTGAGATCTCAACTTAATTCTATACCTTTTTTTTGTATTATAGATTAATCTTTATATTCTATGGCAATATATTTGCCTTATTTTATCTGTAACTTCTTAAGATTCCTATTATAATCATGTACTCAAGTTATATAGTCATATATTTGATTGAGGATTTAGAATTCAATTATAATTAAACTTTAGCAATATAAATGGTTTATGAAACAAGTGTTGTTGATAACTGTAAAGAGTATAGTGTGGGGTTGGGACAATCTTAAAGAAAGCTTCCCATAACTTGCAGTAGAATCCAGTTCATATTCTTTTGAATTATAAACACAAGAGGATGCTGATTTTGAGTTAAGTCGAGAGACAACACCAGGCAGAGGCTTCATGAGAGTTGATCATGTCAGACAAAAGACGGCTACCGGTTCGTGCTTTGGTGGAGATGCGCAATGCATTTCAGACCAAACCAATCCCCGGGTCAGGGCTAACGTATCGCTGACAACAACCCTACTTCCCCTCAGGCATATGTAACCCCTTCCCTACCCAGCAAAACGGTTTACCTGGTAGAGAGAGAGAGTTAAAAACGCCGAAGCGTAATATGCTTTAGGTGCAACCCAAATCAACGCCTACTGGGACTCCCTATAATAAAACACTGCTGACTAAAAGCTTATGAACTCGAATCAACATCAGTTTAGAGAATTATTTAGTAAGTAAATTATAAAGTCACAGATTTACCAATGCGAACCTTCTCTTCCTCAATTTACCTCATTCTGATAGAATCAGAACTACAATACCTTAGCTTATGTATAGTACTGTGTCTTTGTTTGTGTTCTTTAATAAATACTTTTGGTTGAATCATATGAATAAAATTATTGAGTACAACATATTAAAATTATTTAGAGAATCTACCCTAGTTAACAGCTTATATTCCTCAATAATATTATGTTTATTTAACTTTAAAGTTTCTAATTAGGTTTGCAATATATTGAACTTACTTTATATAGTAATTTACATTTTAGTGAAATAATCATTGCTGTTGCATAAATACATGGTTGAAATATCACATCTTTACACACTTTATGACAACAACTGCATATAAACAATTACCTGACTTTTATAGAATTCAAACCTTCTTAATGTATTCAATAATGTATCCGATTCATGTAACAATTATTAATATTAATAGCTAAAAGATCTGTAACTCGCGCATTGTGAGAATAACAAAGAAGGTGAATATACCAGTAGAATCTAGTTCACATTCTTCAGACAAATATATATATAATCAAGCCAACAACTACTAAATGCATAATACTAACCTCTACTTAGCCAAAAGCCTGTGAACTTGACTCAGAACGAATTCTAATCATAGATTGACACCAATTAAATAATCTTTCTTTCTGATAAAACAGAATTACAGATCCTTTTTGCTAATGCAATGTAATGTATGTCTTATTGTGATCATTTACGCAACAGGTTATTGTTTGAATTCTATAAATAGAAATTCACACACAAAGTTATATTCTAATAATTTATAAATTACTTACAGTCTCGTAGGTCTCACGAACACAAGATATTAACAAATTATGGATTAGAATACTTATAACACAACAATACCTAACTTCGCCAAGACGTAACTTTACGTGTTTATTTAGCTTGATTACGTAATTAATATTCGCAACTTATTCACTGTACTGACTCTACATTGACCATTAATTCACGCACTTCTTTCACTGACGCTCTTTTAATATGCTTTCTTTACGAGATTTTCTCTAATACACTTGACGAACTCTCGCGCACCACGTGAAGAACATCGCGACTGCTACCTCGGCCCTGCCCTCAGATGCTCATGGTCTAGGTAAACCATGCGGATTTCTGACTAATGCTGTACAATTCGAGACACTTTGCCGGCACTGTAGCTGAACTGCGTAGGTTTCGACTTTAATTTTGTTACGAACGAACTCTCGCGCACATTTATTGACAAAGTAACTATTTCCTTTGTTCTTTTAATGAGAACTAGCGTTATGACGAACTAGAATAACGGTTACGAAGGTTCGCGAACTCACGCAGACTATTGTAGACTCTTCCCTGGATACAACCACACTAATCCCCAAACGACCGTTACCAAAGCTTATATAACTTTCCCCTTTCCCCGTTATCCGCATTGCAGATATTCCATCAAACCATCCCTCCTACACATCGTATGACCCGCGCAGGAGTTTCAAGCTCCGCCTACCTCGTCTAGTACAGGCGTCGTACCGCTCGTGTACCCACTTACACGGATACTACTCGACACTAGATGAGACAACTTAAAATTTTTGTTTTTTTTTTTTTTTTTTTTTTTAATATACGAAGTTGGGTCTGTTACAATCGCCCCCTTGATTATTATGAAGTTTACCGGAAGAATAATCACCAAATTAATTCCAGAACTAAACTTACTAAAGCCCCTCCTCCTATATCCTAATCATACCCCCTCCTTTTAAACTTAAGCATACTGATAATATCTCTTTTTTTTCCCTTTTAAAATAAAATTAAAATTACCCCGGAGCAACCACCACCTCCCCACCAGCCAGGTCTATTGCTGTATGAAGACTTTAATTAATTACTAAACCGTTACATTATAATGATTTGTGCCAAAATCTTTATTGGCGAATTTTAATTCTCAAAATTTGGAAAGAAAAAAATTTCCCTCCCGAAACTATCATATAGACTCAACTAACAACCCAATCCTTCATACTAATAGACCTAACTGCGTCACTCCCCTAACCCAACATCCCCATGCCTGAGCAAGTATGAAATACTAGTTATATTATTAACAACAATATTATCCCTAAGCACTTATATCCCTTAAACTACTTAATCTATACTTAATATAAAACTTAATCTTTTCCAATCAATCAGAGTTATATTTATTATCCAAGAAGAAACACAGTTAAATATGCCCAATTTATTTTACAATCATAAATTTACCACATCTATCTCTTTTTAATCAATCCTTCATCATTAGTGAACTCAATCAACCACTATTAGTACCCTATATCCATCCAAATCAACTAGATTAATCTTAAATATGATATTTACTCAAATGAATAGTGTTAAAATTCCCCCTAACTTCCCCACTTTTAGGATCCATTAACGTATAAACATTATCAAAAGGGACAGCAGCTACTACATATGGACCTTCATACAATAACTCAAACTTTTTTGTCACCTTTTTACTAGCTACTGACTTATTAGCCTTCCGTACTTTTACTAAATCGCCTATCTGAAATGTGATTAACCGGTGCGATTTATCAAACTTTATTTGCCGTTTAATACTATTCCTTTTCAAATTTTCCCTTACTTGCTGCCGAACCATTTCTGTATCCCTAGTTTTCATAACCTGAGCTAAGCAATGATCGTAACTTAATTTATTGCATTTACCCATTAGAATCTCATTAGGTGTGAAACCAGTACTCTCGTGATAAGAGTTATTATACAAATTCTCAACTTTATTTAACATAGAGACCCATCCTCTATGGTTATTATAACAATACGTTCTAAATAATCTACCTAATTCTCTATTAACCCTTTCTGTTGTATTTGGCCTAGGATTCCTAACTGTTGTATATATTGGTTTGATCCCCATTCCCTTTAACGTTACTTTCCATCCATTACATCTAAACTGACTACCATTATCTGTCATTACCACCTTGGGCTTAATGATTTTAGAAAAATGTTTTAATTTGGCTATAACAGCTCGTGACGAAGCTTTCCTTAAATCATACAGTTTTATAAATTTGCTAAATGAATCCTGTATTACTAGAATATAGGTTAATCCAAATTTCCCTTTAGGTAGGGGACCATATAAATCAGCCATGACAAAATCTCCTACTTGCTCTGTTACAATAGATTTACATCTTCCAACATACTTGATATTGTCATTTTTTGACACTTGACATAAATGACACCTTTTAAGAACAGTCTTTACTGTTGTATTCATTTTTAACCAATAAAATCTATCTTTTAAATATTTTAATATTTTGTATGCTCCCTGATGCCCCATTTCCTCATGCGTTTGTAAAATTATGCTTTCTCTCTTAGATTACTTGGCAAATATATAACCTTAACTCCTGAGTTCGTTGAAAAATACAATACATCCTCAATAAAACCACATCTTTGGGCTATCCGCTTAATTCTATTACTACCATTTACAATATTGCTTTTATTTAATACGCTCACAATTTCTTGCACTTCATCATCTAGAACTTGATAATTCACGACATTCTTTAAATCAGTAATTAATGAATAATTTTTTGTATGTTCCATATAATGAATCTCAGGATGATAATTTTTTTCTTCTTGGATGTATACCGTATCAGACAGATACCTGGACAAAACGTCTACCGCGACATTTTCCTTCCCTTTCACATGCTCAACTTGATAATCAAATTGCTCAAGATATAGAATCCATCGTATAATCCTACTGTTATATAACTTCCAGGATCTAACAAATATGAGTGCTTTATGATCTGTTCTAATTATGACTTTAGCTCCCCGTAAATATGTTTCAAACTTCCTAAGACAATAAATTATAGCCCAAAATTCTTGTTCTGTAACTGTCCACCTAATCTCAGCACCACGAAGCGCCCTACTGCAGTATCCCAAAATGCACATATTTTCCTTATCATCATATTGAAATAATACCCCCGCAAGTCCTACCCCAGAACTATCTGTTTGTAAATAAAAAGTTTTTGTCATATCAGGGTGATGTAACATAATCGTTTTCAAAAATCTATTTTTTAATTCTTCAAACGCAATTTGAGCTTCCTGTCCCCAAAACCAGACTTGATTTTTCCTTAATAATTGACAAAGTGGTTGTATTATACTGTTATAATCTGGGATAAAGCTTCTATAATAATTACATAATCCTAAAAATGCTCGCAAATGTTTTATCTTCTTAGGAACTGGAAAATTTTTGATACACTCTATCTTCTCAGGATCCGTTTTGATACCTGTTTTTGATATTATATGCCCTAACATTTTAACCTCATGACAAATGAATTTACACTTCTCAATATTACAAGTTAAATTTGCTGATTCTAACTTACTCAAGACTACATCAATATGTTCTAAGTGATTCTCTAATGTTCCTGTCGTTAGAATGGCAAGGTCATCTAAATAGTTTACACAAAACTGTCGAACTTCTGTCCCTAATATTAAATCCATAGCTCTACTAAAACTACCAACAGATGTTTTAAGGCCCTGAGGTAAAACATTATAAATATATGATTTCCCATTAAACGTAAATCCCGTATATTTCCTACTATTATGTGAGATTGGTATTTGAAAATAAGCATTATTTAAATCAATAATACTTATAAAATTAACCCCATGAAAAGAATTCAAAACGTCAATCGGCATAGGCGGTGCCTCTGATTCCGCTATCATATATTTATTAATTTCTCTAGCGTCTAAAAGAACTCTGAGTGAGCCATCGGCTTTAACAGTAAATGTTAATGGACTACTATAGGGGGTAGATCCCCTAGAGATTATTCCCATTTCAACCATTTCCTCTAATTTTTGCTCCATCTTGTTCCTATAAGCATATGGTACGGGATATGTTCTCTTAATAAATGGAATATGTTGAGCCATTTTAATCTCGTGCTCGTAACAATTAGCCCTTCCTAACTTATTAGCAAACACTTTTCCGTGTTTCCCTAAAGTCTCTTTTAAGTTTAGTAGCTGTAAGTTACTAAGGGGAACACCTACTGGTATATTCTCTAAATACTTATTAAGATCAAAATCATTTTGGACTTTTGTTATTTCCGCAACACAACCTTCATAGATATGTTTAATGAATGGAATAAAAACACTGGGTCTAAATTTGTTAAACCTAATTCCAGTTAGACATCCAACCAATTCTATTGATATTTCTTCTAGTTTTAACCAATCAAAGCCTAATATTACAGAATGCAAAAGTTTTGGCACAATTAAAAATCGAATGTCCCTTTGAATATTACCCATTTGCACAGGTAATAATACCATCTGTTGTATTTTAGTACTTTTTTGTCCAACTGCCCCCCGTATCTGTATCGGTTTGACAGGCAATAGGTCAACTTTTTGTTTTACTCTAATTACCAAACTCTCCCAAAAGATCTCCGAAATACAAGTTATATCGCTACCCGTATCTATTAAACAAATCACCTTTTCATCATAAATTCGTATTTCAATTTCTGATCTAACTATTTCTAATTTATCATGAGTAATACAATCCTCTTCATCAAAAAGAGACGCAGCAATGTTTTCGGTTTCTAACATCGGGTTAACATTATATACGGAATTTAATTTTAATATATCTACCATTTTAACCTCTATATTACTAACACTTTGACAGGCCCCTTTTCCCCCTAAACCCATATGATCAGTTTGACCCTTACTCATTATAGGTTTTAATATACCTCGTTTATGCAACCCTAACGCTTGTCCAGGCATCCATCCCATAGATAACATTATTCGTAACGCAACATTTTTTTGTTTAACCCCTTCATTAGTTGATGTATCGGGGTACATAGCACCAACCGAATTTAGTTTAAATTATTCTCTAAGCTAGGAGTGTCCTTGTTTGAAGTTGCACTTGTATCCGCAACTGCTGTAGAACTACACTCATTTAATTGCTGCTCAGTCGTCACACTATTAAGAGTCCTTTTCCTGTTCATAACATTCTTATGATTCCGTTGATTACGAGAAATTCCTAACTTAAGTGACTCATTTAAGGGAAAATTCGGCATTTCTGATCGCTGACAACTTCTATTAATATCATCTAATTTTCGTAAAAATTCCGTGGCTTCTAATATCGATGTGCATCGGGTGGTCGACCAAGCATATTGAACTTCTTTAGGATAATGACGCATAATATCACTTATAAGTTGCTTTTCTTGTATAGGATAAGTCAACATCTTGGCCTGCCCACTTAATGAAATAAAATGATTTAACATTGTTGACGTAGTATCATTCCACACATTATGCACGATTTTGCGGCGCACTTCGTTCTGCTCAGCTTCTCCCCAATAAGTATCCAGAAAATCCCTTTTGAAGTCTTCAAAATGAGACCATCTCTCTTTGTAAACTCGAGCCCAATTACGCGACTCGCCTTCTAGGCATTCAATAATTATGTCTATTTCATTTCCTGTTGTGGTAGGAATTTTCCCCAAGTACGAAGTCAAATCTTCTATAAATGAAACGGGATGTCGATTCTTTGCTGGATATTTTGGCTTTTCACTTGTCATTTGACACATCGGGTAGTACATCAATGGAGGCATTCTTGATGAACTATGTGTTAAATTAGTAAATTCTTGAGCTCTTTCATTTACATTGGTTTCACTCGATTCCACATGAGATTCCATGGAAGACATCGAGTTAATCCTATTTTCGAGTTTCTCGATTTTGTTATTAATATTACTAACTGCCTGTCTCATGACTTTTGTCATATACGTTAATGGACTAATTTTCCTTTTCATTGGACCATTGGAAACACTAGTTGATTCCATGACCACACTTTCTACTGGCCGATTCTTCCTTTCCAAGCCCCGTGGTTTGTTAAGTAATGCTCTTGATCGTAATTGTTTTGACATTTTATGTTTATCTCTTAATTTTTCCTTATTACTATAAAATGCTTCTAATAGTTTCTTTCCTTCGGTTACTTATATACTTCCAAATAATAGACTATTACTAAATTATTTTTAACTGTTATATTTTATTCTTTAAATTATAATTCAAATCTCCCAAACTAATGTTGACTATCTTCCCTAAACCCGGCTCAGTGTCTGGAATTATACAATCAAAGTCTCTTTTTTTTTTTTTATTATTATAATTAATTTTTTTTT
>JACEII010000420.1:0-13693 GCA_014332785.1 Antheraea mylitta | reverse complement strand
TTTTTTTTTTTTTTTTTTTTATTAATCAGGCTTCTCATTCATTATATTGCTTAAATTTCCTAATCAATTACCAATACATACACGCACACACGTACTCATACACAAAATATAGATATACAATATAAATGCTCTAATCTAAACATGTAATCATTGAAATCAACATTTAATTTTAATCCCCAAAATTAATCACTAATTATTTAAACCTCGCTCCTCCTAATCGTTGTACCATTTAAATTTCCCCTTCCTATATAATCCGAAACCACAAAATTGGCTTAAATATCTTTACATTAAAACAACTGAATATATATTTTCAAATTAAATTATACCTTACATTACACGAAATTTGAACCAACTTTCAATTGTTAACTGCGCCCCCTATTTACTATAAATTTTAACCCCTTTTATCCCAATCCATTACATATAACTAAATACTTGAATAAAATTATCTATCTTGCACAAAGTAAAAATCTAAAACCCTAACTAATTTTTTTTCTGCGCCCTTACAAATTGTAAAATGTTATTTCCTAATCAGTTATGTTAACCATATTCATATACATCTGTACGCACTCCTATATATCCAATTGTTATAATAGAAAATGTTAGGGAAAACCAACGAACAGGTGTGTCACCTGATGTTAAGTGACCCTCACCTTCCTCAGACGCCGAAAAATCAATTATGCATTGCTAATCTACGCCTGAGTATAGTATGAGGAGGAAGGGAAAGGGGATGGGCCTCCGGCACTCTCACTGACCGAACGAAACGCAACAATGCAAGCATTGTTACTTCACGCCGATATTCTGTGAGAGGGTGGTGCTTCCCCGGACGAGCCGGCCCATTCATGCTGAACCCAGTAATGGATTCAGCGTGGCTCTACCACTGCTGATAGGGGATAATATACTATCATAAAATGAATATTCTAAACTAGCATAATTGGCAGCTAACATCACTTTTATTTTATTACTATTATCCTAATAAACCACTTTCATCATATATAACTGTAGATTCCTAATTTTAATTTAAAATTTGATTGTATCTCAAGTACTTAATAATTCTTTAATGAAATTTTATTATTAAACACACTTCCTATAATGTTATAACTTGTCGAAGCATCATATTTAAGTAACCACTCACATAAATAAACAGCCTAAATGAACCCATCCTAATCTGTAATTACATCTCAAATATCAAATAAAATCAAATAATCAATAAATCTCTATCACTAACTACGCCTATTTACTATAATTTCGAAATATCTAAACCTATACACAACTGTTATAAAATAATACAACTTCCTCGGTAATCCTTGAACTGTACCTTATATATTAATCAAAATTAAAATTAAATCATCATTCTCTACGCCCCCTAATAACCTTAATATCTGAATTCCTTTACCTATTCATATAAATATATCTACATATATAGTTAATGCCTTACCCTAAAGTAGATTATTATTTGAGCTGACATTACATTTACTTTACTATAAAATAAATTGAATTATTTAAATCTAATTGTTATGAAACTTTAATTTTTATTTAGTATAGTCCGGCATGATAAACATGAGATAAATACCTAAAGTTAAATCAACAGATTGGTTAAATATTTTAGTTGTACCTCATACTACATTAATTATATTCAACCCACATATTGATTATAGTCTAAATTCCCTAATTAATATAAAATATTTAAAATTTTCAATCCTTTAAACATTTAATTTATTATTCAGATAAACAAATGCCCTAAGTTAGTTGCACAATAATTTTAAAACAATTAAACATATAATATAAATTTAAATTTCTAATAAATTAACTAATCCCGGAATATAAAACTCAAATTATCTCTCTCCTCCGCCTCTAATAACTGTAAAGTAGCATTTTATAATCTAATAAGTCACGTTCATATATATGCTTCCATAATTACCTTTATCCAATCAACATCTATTTATAAATTGAATATTTAAAACTATTGCAGATTAAACCCTATTATCAAATCTTATCTTATCTTATCTTATTTTTTTCCCATAAAACTTTATATCAATTTATATAGTAATACCTATTACCCACGCCCCCTAATAATTTCAAAGTTTTAATTTAATAGATTTCTAATGACATATAAATAATTAAAATTTAAAACATATATAACTATAGGACTTAACATTCAACCAATCCCATTCCAAACATACTTTATTCGCATTAACAATAACTAAACAGCTGATATACCTACATAAGAAATAATTATCAGATACACACAACTAACAAGTCTGCCTACCACCCAAATCTCAGTCATCACGTACAACTTCGAACCTTTGATCTCATACTTTCATATCAACTATCGCCAACCCATAATGCCTTTATATACATACAATTATTTAAAAATGTTGATATTTAAAGATATTTTTATTATTTATTTTTTTTTTTTATATCCTGTAATTGATCTATTTGTAAAAGATATTAATAAAGAAATAATATCCTAACCATTAGTAACAACTAAGCGTAATATTTAAGTTCGCTAAACTGGCAACACTGAATAACAGTAACCCTTAAGTGATGGTCGCTCCTACATAATAAGCTAACTTGTTTGCTACCTATCGATTAATCACGTCCGATTCGATGCACCTATTGCAAAATTAAATAATATTCTATAATAAACAAAATATGTACCGAATTATTAAAATAATTTATATATTTTAATCGATTTCTAATAATCATAACTCTAATAATTATAACTCTAACAATTAATAATTAATGTATTTAATGAACCCATATCGATTTTAACTACTCCGCATCGATAACTAATGTCAACAACTCTGATACCGCAACACTAATTCTAATTATAGATTGACACTTGTAAACAACTATTTGTATGTAAAACACAAGGTTTATATTTTAATATGAACAGAGATTATTTCCATTTAATATTTATGTGTAATAAGCACTACAACCCTCAATCGCTCTAACCCTTAATGACCTACTTGCTTGGTATGTATACGCGTTTCAATGCTCTAACTAACTGTTCGTAAAATGTTAGGCTAACTAACCACGCATTTCCTATTTTCAGATAAGAACTAACAACTAATATACTCTAGTATTTAAAATAGGATGGAAACCAAAGATTACTAATAACATTTGACAAGATCGAAACATGAAGAACCCAGTATTGTTGTGTTAAAAGCATGAACAAAATTCTTAACCTAAATTATTTCGTTTCACTTACCTTAAACCCTACAAATCTAAATAATATGAACATACATTATACACAAACAAATCAACAAGGTAAAAGTGCACACAAATTAAAACAAATTAAATTATACATATAAAGTTAGTGTTTCCTCAAGTTCTAACATGTTTTCTGAGTTTGAATGACCAGAATCCTGGTCACGGCACCAAATTGTAACGCCCCTCCCTTCTCCACATACATACATAGAGCTCTCATCTCTCTCCTCTCTGAGATCACTCAACACCAGCGTCACTTCATCTCCCTCATCTCCAACTCACCATCACTCTTATTATTATTACCATGATCATTTAGTAATTAGGACCCTTTTACGTTGTGTATTGAAACAAAATTTGTAGAACCAAGTTGTTTTAATCTGGTACTCACAAAACATTACATTGTTCATAGTTAATGTAGTTAGAACTTTAGAAAACACATAACAAATATTAAATGCAATTAGTTAAAATCAAATATAGAAAATAATAATGAATATTAAATGCAGTTGGTTAAAATCAGTTAAATGAAGTAATAACACATATTAAGACAGTTTTACAAAATAAAGTAAACAAATAACAAGTACTAAATGTAATAATTTAAAGTCAAATTAAATCTCTAAATGAACCATTGTAGACATAATACATTAAATTATTATATACATACACCCTATAAATACCCTTTATGAATGTTAAGTTATGTAATAAATGTGTTAGGTCTTGTAAAGTATTTTTATATTTTTTTTTTAAAAGACCCACCTCCTCAAGCCCACCTCTGAGAGGCAACTGTAATTACAGTGAATTTACAGTTAAGCCCAACAATCAACTTCTACCAGCATTGCTGGGAGTTTACATGTATAAGAGGCGGAGATATAAGGAGTTTAGGAACTAATAAAATCAATTGAAGAAATGTCGTAGATTAATCTCTAGTGAGTGATTGGAGCTGATAAACATCAAGACTACCATGGTTCCCACGAGATAGAAGAAGAAGTTCCAAGGAGACAAAGTCAATCCGAGGAGGAAATGTAACTTGCTTCAATCCAAGCCTCCCCAACACGGGTATAGCGACACGATTGACACTGGGATACGAGGAGAGACATAAAGGTCAGCTCCAATCCACTCGTCAGGTCAGTTAACACGGTGTGGATCAAAGGACATGGATATAGAGAAGACTAGCTACGCCCTAACAAAGTAGTATGGGGTGAAGATCATAGCAGTTTGATTATTCAAAAGGCTAAATCACCCACTAGAGTAAATATATTATTGCCTTTTAATTGGTAGGCATAACCATTAATAGAATTATATAATCGCACTAGTTCCAAAAGGAAAGCGGATTAGGATTGGTGCAGGATGTGCAGAGCTAAGTCGGGACTAGCATTTAGACTACAAATAGTATTGTAGTGTTTAATTTAGGTTGGTAGTTGAACTTCTGATTGGTTCCAGTCACCATTACTTTATAATGTGCTAAGAGGATCCCACACAGAATATTCTTTACCAAAGTTATTAATAAATAACAACAATTAAATTAAATAATGCTGTGCTAACTCTGCTCAGTACACATTCAAGCGATACTGGTAATAGTTGATTGTATAGGCATAAGGGTTCAATCCCTTTGCAAAGCAATTGTATAGTGTGGTTCAGAAGACTCTACCACCGGTTCGGAACCTATCCAGTCGAGAAGAACCGGCAAGAAACTCGATCTGGCCTAAGCACCAAAAATAGATATGTTCTATATATATATATATGTATATATTATGTATATAAATATTCATTTATAATATTACAATACTAATATTATCTTAGCCTATTGAGATCTCAACTTAATTCTATACCCTTTTTGTATTATAGATTAATCTTTATATTTTATGGCAATATATTTGCCTTATTTTATCTGTAACTTCTTAAGATTCCTATTATAATCATGTACTCAAGTTATATAGTCATATATTTGATTGAGGATTTAGAATTCAATTATGATTAAACTTTAGCAATATAAATGGTTTATGAAACAAGTGTTGTTGATAACTGTAAAGAGTATAGTGTGGGGTTGTGACAATCTTAAAGAAAGCTTCCCATAACTTGCAGTAGAATCCAGTTCATATTCTTTGGAATTATAAACACAAGAGGATGCTGATTTTGAGTTAAGTCGAGAGACAACACCAGGCAGAGGCTTCATGAGGGTTGATCATGTCAGACAAAAGACGGCTACCGGTTCGTGCTTTGGTGGAGATGCGCAATGCATTTCAGACCAAACCAATCCCCGGGTCAGGGCTAACGTATCGCTGACAACAACCCTACTTCCCCTCAGGCATATGTAACCCCTTCCCTACCCAGCAAAACGGTTTACCTGGTAGAGAGAGAGAGAGTTAAAAACGCCGAAGCGTAATATGCTTTAGGTGCAACCCAAATCAACGCCTACTGGGACTCCCTATAATAAAACACTGCTGGCTAAAAGCTTATGAACTCGAATCAACATCAGTTTAGAGAATTATTTAGTAAGTAAATTATAAAGTCACAGATTTACCAATGCGAACCTTCTCTTCCTCAATTTACCTCATTCTGATAGAATCAGAACTACAATACCTTAGCTTATGTATAGTACTGTGTCTTTGTTTGTGTTCTTTAATAAATACTTTTGGTTGAATCATATGAATAAAATTATTGAGTACAACATATTAAAATTATTTAGAGAACCTACCCTAGTTAACAGCTTATATTCCTCAATAATATTATGTTTATTTAACTTTAAAGTTTCTAATTAGGTTTGCAATATATTGAACTTACTTTATATAATAATTTACATTTTAGTGAAATAATCATTGCTGTTGCATAAATACATGGTTGAAATATCACATCTTTACACACTTTATGACAACAACTGCATATAAACAATTACCTGACTTTTATAGAATTCAAACCTTCTTAATGTATTCAATAATGTATCCGATTCATGTAACAATTATTAATATTAATAGCTAAAAGATCTGTAACTCGCGCATTGTGAGAATAACAAAGAAGGTGAATATACCAGTAGAATCTAGTTCACATTCTTCAGACAAATATATATATATTCAAGCCAACAACTACTAAATGCATAATACTAACCTCTACTTAGCCAATAGCCTGTGAACTTGACTCAGAACGAATTCTAATTATAGATTGACACCAACTAAATAATCTTTCTTTCTGATAAAACAGAATTACAGATCCTTTTTGCTAATGCAATGTAATGTATGTCTTATTGTGATCATTTACGCAACAGGTTATTGTTTGAATTCTATAAATAGAAATTCACACACAAAGTTATATTCTAATAATTTATAAATTACTTACAGTCTCGTAGGTCTCACGAACACAAGATATTAACAAATTATGGATTAGAATACTTATAACACAACAATACCTAACTTCGCCACGACGTAACTTTACGTGTTTACTTAGCTTGATTACGTAATTAATATTCGCAACTTATTCACTGTACTGACTCTAAATTGACCATTAATTCACGCACTTCTTTCACTGACGCTCTTTTAATATGCTTTCTTTACGAGATTTTCTCTAATACACTTGACGAACTCTCGCGCACCACGTGAAGAACATCGCGACTGCTATCTCGGCCCTGCCCTCAGATGCTCATGGTCTAGGTAAACCATGCGGATTTCTGACTAATGCTGTACAATTCGAGACACTTTGCCGGCACTGTAGCTGGACTGCGTAGGTTTCGACTTTAATTTTGTTACGAACGAACTCTCGCGCACATTTATTGACAAAGTAACTATTTCCTTTGTTCTTTTAATGAGAACTAGCTTTATGACGAACTAGAATAACGGTTACGAAGGTTCGCGAACTCACGCAGACTATTGTAGACTCTTCCCTGGATACAACAACACTAACCCCCAAACGACCGTTACCAAAGCTTATATAACTTTTCCCTTTCCCCGTTATCCGCATTGCAGATATTCCATCAAACCATCCCTCCTACACATCGTATGACCCGCGCAGGAGTTTTCAAGCTCCGCCTACTTCGTCTAGTACAGGCGTCGTACCGCTCGTGTACCCACTTACACGGATACTACTCGACACTAGATGAGACAACTTAAATTTTTTTTTTTTTTTTTTTTTTTTTTTAATATACGAAGTTGGGTCTGTTACAATCGCCCCCTTGATTATTATGAAGTTTACCGGAAGAATAATCACCAAATTAATTCCAGAACTAAACTTACTAAAGCCCCTCCTCCTATATCCTAATCATACCCCCTCCTTTTAAACTTAAGCATACTGATAATACCCCTTTATTTTTCCCTTTTAAAATAAAATTAAAATTACCCCGGAGCAACCACCACCTCCCCACCAGCCAGGCCTATTGCTGTATGAAGACTTTAATTAATTACTAAACCGTTACATTATAATGATTTGTGCCAAAATCTTTATTGGCGAATTTTAATTCTCAAAATTTGGAAAGAAAAAATTTCCCTCCCGAAACTATCATATAGACTCAACTAACAACCCAATCCTTCATACTAATAGACCTAACTGCGTCACTCCCCTAACCCAACATCCCCATGCCTGAGCAAGTATGAAATACTAGTTATATTATTAACAACAATATTATCCCTAAGCACTTATATCCCTTAAACTACTTAATCTATACTTAATATAAAACTTAATCTTTTCCAATCAATCAGAGTTATATTTATTATCCAAGAAGAAACACAGTTAAATATGCCCAATTTATTTTACAATCATAAATTTACCACATCTATCTCTTTTTAATCAATTCTTCATCATTAGTGAACTCAATCAACCACTATTAGTACCCTATATCCATCCAAATCAACTAGATTAATCTTAAATATGATATTTACTCAAATGAATAGTGTTAAAATTCCCCCTAACTTCCCCACTTTTAGGATCCATTAACGTATAAACATTATCAAAAGGGACAGCAGCTACTACATATGGACCTTCATACAATAACTCAAACTTTTTTGTCACCTTTTTACTAGCTACTGACTTATTAGCCTTCCGTACTTTTACTAAATCGCCTATCTGAAATGTGATTAACCGGTGCGATTTATCAAACTTTATTTGCCGTTTAATACTATTCCTTTTCAAATTTTCCCTTACTTGCTGCCGAACCATTTCTGTATCCCTAGTTTTCATAACCTGAGCTAAGCAATGACCGTAACTTAATTTATTGCATTTACCCATTAGAATCTCATTAGGTGTGAAACCAGTACTCTCGTGATAAGAGTTATTATACAAATTCTCAACTTTATTTAACATAGAGGCCCATCCTCTATGGTTATTATAACAATACGTTCTAAATAATCTACCTAATTCTCTATTAACCCTTTCTGTTGTATTTGGCCTAGGATTCCTAACTGTTGTATATATTGGTTTGATCCCCATTCCCTTTAACGTTACTTTCCATCCATTACATCTAAACTGACTACCATTATCTGTCATTACCACCTTGGGCTTAATGATTTTAGAAAAATGTTTTAATTTGGCTATAACAGCTCGTGACGAAGCTTTCCTTAAATCATACAATTTTATAAATTTGCTAAATGAATCCTGTATTACTAGAATATAGGTTAATCCAAATTTCCCTTTAGGTAGGGGACCATATAAATCAGCCATGACAAAATCTCCTACTTGCTCTGTTACAATAGATTTACATCTTCCAACATACTTGATATTGTCATTTTTTGACACTTGACATAAATGACACCTTTTAAGAACAGTTTTTACTGTTGTATTCATTTTTAACCAATAAAATCTATCTTTTAAATATTTTAATATTTTGTATGCTCCCTGATGCCCCATTTCCTCATGCGTTTGTAAAATTATGCTTTCTCTTAGATTACTTGGCAAATATATAACCTTAACTCCTGAGTTCGTTGAAAAATACAATACATCCTCAATAAAACCACATCTTTGGGCTATCCGCTTAATTCTATTACTACCATTTACAATATTGCTTTTATTTAATACGCTCACAATTTCTTGCACTTCATCATCTAGAACTTGATAATTCACGACATTCTTTAAATCAGTAATTAATGAATAATTTTTTGTATGTTCCATATAATGAATCTCAGGATGATAATTTTTTTCTTCTTGGATGTATACCGTATCAGACAGATACCTGGACAAAACGTCTACCGCGACATTTTCCTTCCCTTTCACATGCTCAACTTGATAATCAAATTGCTCAAGATATAGAATCCATCGTATAATCCTACTGTTATATAACTTCCAGGATCTAACAAATATGAGTGCTTTATGATCTGTTCTAATTATGACTTTAGCTCCCCGTAAATATGTTTCAAACTTCCTAAGACAATAAATTATAGCCCAAAATTCTTGTTCTGTAACTGTCCACCTAATCTCAGCACCACGAAGCGCCCTACTGCAGTATCCCAAAATGCACATATTTCCCTTATCATCATATTGGAATAATACCCCCGCAAGTCCTACCCCAGAACTATCTGTTTGTAAATAAAAAGGTTTTGTCATATCAGGGTGATGTAACATAATCGTTTTCAAAAATCTATTTTTTAATTCTTCAAACGCAATTTGAGCTTCCTGTCCCCAAAACCAGACTTGATTTTTCCTTAATAATTGACAAAGTGGTTGTATTATACTGTTATAATCTGGGATAAATCTTCTATAATAATTACATAATCCTAAAAATGCTCGCAAATGTTTTATCTTCTTAGGAACTGGAAAATTTTTGATACACTCTATCTTCTCAGGATCCGTTTTGATACCTGTTGTTGATATTATATGCCCTAACATTTTAACCTCATGACAAATGAATTTACACTTCTCAATATTACAAGTTAAATTTGCTGATTCTAACTTACTCAAGACTACATCAATATGTTCTAAGTGATTCTCTAATGTTCCTGTCGTTAGAATGGCAAGGTCATCTAAATAGTTTACACAAAACTGTCGAACTTCTGTCCCTAATATTAAATCCATAGCTCTACTAAAACTACCAACAGATGTTTTAAGGCCCTGAGGTAAAACATTATAAATATATGATTTCCCATTAAACGTAAATCCCGTATATTTCCTACTATTATGTGAGATTGGTATTTGAAAATAAGCATTATTTAAATCNTTCCCAATCAATTACCAATACATACACGCACACACGTACTCATACACCAAATATAAATATACAAAATAAATGCTCTAATCTAAACATGTAATCATTGAAATCAACATTTAATTTTAAACCCCAAAATTAATCACTAATTATTTAAACCTCGCTCCTCCTAATCGTTGTACCATTTAAATTTCCCCTTCCTATATAATCCGAAACCACAAAATTGGCTTAAATATCTTTACATTAAAACAACTGAATATATATTTTCAAATTAGATTATACCTTACATTACACTAAATTTGAACCAACTTTCAATTGTTAACTGCGCCCCCTATTTACTATAAATTTTAACCCCTTTTATCCCAATCTATTACATATAACTAAATACTTGAATAAAATTATCTACCTTGCACAAAGTAAAAATCTAAAACCCTAACTAATTTTTTTTTCCTGCGCCCTTACAAATTGTAAAATGTTATTTCCTAATCAGTTGTGTTAACCATATTCATATGCATCTGTACGCACTCCTATATATTCAATTGTTATAATAGAAAATCTTAGGGAAAACCAACGAACAGGTGGGTCATCTGATGTTAAGTGACCCTCACCTTCCTCAGACGCCGAAAAATCAATTATGCATTGCTAATCTACGCCTGAGTATAGTAGGAGGAGGAAGGGAAAGGGGATGGGCCTCCGGCACTCTCACTGACCGAACGAAACGCAACAATGCAAGCATTGATACTTCACGCCGATATTCTGTGAGAGGGTGGTGCTTCCCCGGGCGAGCCGGCCCATTCATGCTGAACCCAGTAATGGATTCAGCGTGGCTCTACCACTGCTGATAGGGGATAATATACTATCATAAAATGAATATTCTAAACTAGCATAATTGGCAGCTAACATCAATTTTATTTTATTACTATTATCCTAATAAACCACTTTCATCATATATAACTGTAGATTCCTAATTTTAATTTAAAATTTGATTGTATCTCAAGTACTTAATAATTTTTTAATGAAATATTATTATTAAACGCACTTCCTATAATGTTATAACTTGTCAAAGCATCATATTTAAGTAACCACTCACATAAATAAACAGCCTAAATGAACCCATCCTAATCTGTAATTACATCTCAAATATCAAATAAAATCAAATAATCAATAAATCTCTATCACTAACTACGCCTATTTACTATAATTTCGAAATATCTAAACCTATACAAAACTGTTATAAAATAATACAACTTCCTCGGTAATCCTTGAACTGTACCTTATATATTAATCAAAATTAAAATTAAATCATCATTCTCTACGCCCCCTAATAACCTTAATATCTGAATTCCTTTACCTATTCGTATAAATATATCTACATATATAGTTAATGCCTTACCCTAAAGTAGATTATTATTTGAGCCGACATTACATTTACTTTACTATAAAATAAATTGAATTATTTAAATCTAATTGTTATAAAACTTTAATTTTTATTTAGTATAGTCCGGCATGATAAACATGAGATAAATACCTAAAGTTAAATCAACAGATTGGTTAAATATTTTAGTTGTACCTCATACTACATTAATTATATTCAACCCACATATTGATTATAGTCTAAGTTCCCTAATTAATATAAAATATTTAAAATTTTCAATACTTTAAACATTTAATTTATTATTCAGATAAACAAATGCCCTAAGTTAGTTGTACAATAATTTTAAAACAATTAAACATATAATATAAATTTAAATTTCTAATAAATTAACTAATCCCGGAATATAAAACTCAAATTATCTCTCTCCTCCGCCTCTAATAACTGTAAAGTAGCATTTTATAATCTAATAAGTCACGTTTATATATATGCTTCCATAATTACCTTTATCCAATCAACATCTATTTATAAATTGAATATTTAAAACTATTGCAGATTAAACCCTATTATCAAATCTTATCTTATCTTATCTTATTTTTTTCCCATAAAACTTTATATCAATTTATATAGTAATACCTATTACCCACGCCCCCTAATAATTTCAAAGTTTTAATTTAATAGATTTCTAATGACATATAAATAATTAAAATTTAAAACATATATAACTATAGGACTTAACATTCAACCAATCCCATTCCAAACATACTTTATTCGCATTAACAATAACTAAACAGCTGATATACCTACATAAGAAATAATTATCAGATACACACAACTAACAAGTCTGCCTACCACCCAAATCTCAGTCATCACGTACAACTTACACGTACAACTTCAAACCTTTGATCTCATACTTTCATATCAACTATCGCCAACCCATAATGCCTTTATATACATACAATTATTTAAAAATGTTGATATTTAAAGATATTTTTATTATTTTTTATTTTTATTTTTTTTATATCCTGTAATAACCATTAGTAACAACTAAGCGTAATATTTAAGTTCGCTAAACTGGCAACACTGAATAACAGTAACCCTTAAGTGATGTGTCGCTCCTACATAATAAGCTAACTTGTTTGCTACCTATCGATTAATCACGTCCGATTCGATGCACCTATTGCACAATTAAATAATATTCTATAATAAACAAAATATGTACCGAATTATTAAAATAATTTATATATTTTAATCGATTTCTAATAATCATAACTCTAATAATTATAACTCTAACAATTAATAATTAATGTATTTAATGAACCCATATCGATTTTAACTACTCCGCATCGATAACTAATGTCAACAACTCTGATACCGCAACACTAATTCTAATTATAGATTGACACTTGTAAACAACTATTTGTATGTAAAACACAAGGTTTATATTTTAATATGAACAGAGATTATTTCCATTTAATATTTATGTGTAATAAGCACTACAACCCTCAACCGCTCTAACCCTTAATGACCTACTTAGCTTGGTATGTATACGCGTTTCAATGCTCTAACTAACTGTTCATAAAATGTTAGGCTAACTAACCACGCATTTCCTATTTTCAGATAAGACCTAACAACTAATATACCCCAGTATTTAAAATAGGATGGAAACCAAAGATTACTAATAACATTTGACAAGCTCGAAACATGAAGAAACCAGTATTGTTGTGTTAAAAGCATGAACAAAATTCTTAACCTAAATTATTTCGTTTCACTTACCTTAAACCCTATAAATCTAAATAATATGAACATACATTATACACAAACAAATAAACAAGGTAAAAGTGTACACAAATTAAAACAAATTAAATTATACATATAAAGTTAGTGTTTCCTCAAGTTCTAACATGTTTTCTGAGTTTGAATGACCAGAATCCTGGTCACGGCACCAAATTGTAACGCCCCTCCCCCTTCCATACATACTGCTCTCATCTCTCTGA
>JACEII010000419.1:14101-25138 GCA_014332785.1 Antheraea mylitta | reverse complement strand
AAGTGAGGAACACCGGTTAGCTTACTATCCAATAATACGCCAAGAAATTTTACCTTCTCCTTCACTGGAATAGGTTCTTCATTATATAGTATTTCTATATATGGTACATGCCTTTTTTTGGAGAATATGACTGCTGAAGATTTGGGTATGGCCAATGACAGACCATGGGTATCCAGCCACTGTCCTAAGTATAATAAGGCAGTATTTAACTGACCCACTGCATAAGAGATAGAGGGGTTAGAAGCATACAATACTAAATCATCAGCATACTGTAGTATCTCACAAAATGATTCTACAGTTTGATTCAGATCAGCAATATATTTATTATAAAGCAGAGGGCTAAGGACCGAGCCCTGGGATAGCCCCTCCCATACCAATCTTGGACTACCCAATCCATCCTGTGTTTTGACATGGATCACTCTTTCCATCAGGAGGTTGCTTATGTAGTTGGTCATCTTCTCTGAGACGCTCAGCTGAACAAGTTTGTTGCTGAGCACCGGAAGGAGAACCTTATCATAAGCGGAAGCCACGTCCAGAAACACCCCTACCAAAGATTCCTTCTTGTGAAATGCACACCGAATATCTGTTGTTATTATACTTAAGTTATCCATGGTAGACATATTTTTCCTGAACCCTGTTTGAGATCTAGCTAATAACTGATTATTTTCTACAAACCATTCCAGTCGATTTTTTATCATATGCTCCATGATTTTGGACAAAGTAGAAGAAAGAGAAATAGGTCTGTATGAATTTGGATCCGAAGGATCTTTCTCATACTTTAACACAGGGACAATAACCTGAGATTTCCAAGAGCTGGGAATCACACCACTAGAGTAAACAGAGTTAATAATATTTAATAAAAAAATTTTTGCTTTCTTGTTACTTTTAGTGAGGAAGGAATAAGGTATAAAATCTATGCCAGGAGCAGAGTCAACAAGTCTATCAAGGACATACTGTAGTTCAATTTGGGAAAATTGCATATCTAACCAGTGAGTTGAAACCAATGATGTGGGAATGCTGTGCCCAGGAGTACAGGAGCTTCCGGATAGTGAATCTAAGTTGGGAACAAAAAGAGGTGCTATTATATTTGAAAAAGGTTCCAGCCAAGAGAAATCATTAGAGGTCAAGTTTTCCCTATCATAAGCACCACGATATCTTTTTATTTGTTTCCAGATTACTTTTGGGAGAGTCAGTGGAGCGAGATTTTCACAGAAACGGATCCACCCACACTTTTTTTTAAACTTCAATTATCTCTTACAGCGTGCCGCAACCTTTTGATAACTAATGAAATTAGAGACTGTCATAGATAAGTTATAAGTGGTTTCAGCCTGTTTCCTTAACTGAATAAGATTCGTACATTCAGAGTCCCACCAGGGAGGAGAGATTTTGATAGAGGGTGCATTTCGTCTTCTTGGAATGTGAGAATCAGCTGTTGAGATTAATGTATCGACAAATAAAGAGAATGACTGAAGTACATTATTTTCGTTAGGGGTTGGAATGAAGTCCAATTTGGTGTCCAGAGCATCAGCATAAGATGGCCAGTCAGCTCTATTCAGATTGTATTTATTAGTAGAAAAAGACTTATACCCTGGGATAGTTCTGTTAGGCATAGTGATTAAGATGGGGTAGTGGTCACTTCCATGCGAGTCTCTTATCAACTTCCATGAAAGCCTGGACGCGAGTGACGGAGAGCATAGGTTTATATCAACAGCGCTTCTGGGGTCTTGTAGAGGGTAAACTTTACGTGTTGGAGAACCATCGTTAATAACTACTACATCTATTTCCTCAAAAATGTCCATAAGAGAGCGAGCAAATAGATCTGAACGGTAGGAGCCTCATAAGCGATGGTGTGCATTAGAATCCCCCATAATAATTACTGGGGCAGGGAGTACGGATAAAATTGATAGTACATCTGGGATAAGGGACGAGTGAGGGTGTGGAATATATAAGGAGAGAAAGGATATTCCAATTGCTGTAAAAGCCACGGCATTGATATTTGAGCTATAAGGGGGTAAAGTGATCTGAGAGAAATTCAAAAACCTCTTTATGAATAAGGCTGCACCGGCATATCCATCACTTCTGTCATCCCGGATACAGGAGTAACCAGAAACTCGAAACTGAGATCCAGGTACCAACCATGTTTCTGAAATGGCTATGATGGATGGGGAATACATTGATATCAAGTTTAGAAGATCAGGTTTTCTCTGCCTAATACTGCTAGTATTCCATTGAATGATTTTGAATGGATCCATCTTTGGTGATAATATTAGCAATTTAATTAACTTTCTTGGCAACGTTGGGCGGTAAACTATCACTATACATTGAGATTAAACTTAAAACTATAGATAACATAGTATATAATAAACTTTCATTAGGTGCTTCCGTCACAGACTGATTTTGCTGCAGAGCATATCCATTAGGGAAAGAAGAGGGTTCAGGGGCTATAATGGCCTGATGAGCAACCTTGTCAAAAGACTTGCCAAGAGGTGCTTTAGGTTTAGGATTTAAAAAATAGGTTTTTTTGTATGTTCTGGTATTTGACTCTGTAGTTCGGAGAGGGGTAGAAGACAATAAAGGAACAGGAGGACTGAAAAGTGCCCTTGCTGTTTCAGCATAAGATCTTTGTACAGCTGGGAACTTTACTGCGGCTTCCTCATAAGATATGCTCTCATGTGACATTACTAGTTTAATAGACCTTTGCTTATCTTGTTCAGGGCAATTTCTATTAATCGAAAAGTGTTTGCCAGAGCAATATAGGCACGATGCTTTATCCTCTGGTATGTCACACTCATTGCCAGAATGAGGTTGACCACATCTAAAGCATCTAGACTTTGATTGACACTGGGATTTGATATGACCAAATCTGCAGCTGTTCAAGCACTGGATGGTGGGGAGCTGATATGTATCGATAGGTAGAGACATATAATACGAATAAACATATTTAGGTAGAAGCTGTCCCTTAAAAGTAAGCACCACTGATTGTGTAGGAATCCAGTTGGCCACGCCGTCGACAATTTGTTTTCTATTTAGTCTACGTGCTTTCAATACTAGCCCACAACCCTCAGGAAGCTCCAAGGACTCAACCAACTCACTCATAGAACATTCTACTGGTATGTCTCTGATAAGGCCCATTCGGGTTACATTGTAGCTAGGAATGACGGGACTGTATTTGTTTTGGGATAACAGAGGGTTCTCCAGGAAATTATTTGCGTCTGCAGCTGTTTTAAACTCCAATGAAATTCGGTTTCTACCCACTTTTTTTAATCCACCATTACAGATATTTTCAATTTTGTTGACCGCTAGGAATTGTCCGAACTTGATTGGGCGAATTGTCGCCCCCGCGGCCGGGTCAGTCTCGGTGCGTAAAATGCGTATAATAAAAGGACCTTTGTCTGATTCGTCATAATTTTTAATCCCCTCAAATAAACCGTCTGAATTGATGGTGTAGCTTGAGAAGGATCGGTAATCGATTTTTTAACGGGTTCCGGAGGATTCTCGGGATCTGGAGGTCGTTTAGAGCCAGGTGGAATAAGCATTAAACCTGATCGGGTTACGATAGGCTCATTACGAAGACGTTGATCTGAAGGATCTGGGGGGTCGGGCGGACGCCTGTCCATTGTTAGGGCAGACCGGTGCCGCTAAACATAGACAGGTAATAAATAACAAAGAAAACACTTACCCCTGTATTAATGAATAAAAAACCACCACCAGAAACAAAAAAGTTTAATTAAAAAGAAAAAGGATCCAGATAACAGCTTAAAGATAGCCAATCCCACTAACACGTGTATCAACTAGCCTAAAACCCCGGTCCGAATCCACCGTCGCGTGGTCTGTTAAAAAAATTGATATAATCACGACACTCCAGAATTGACAATTTAAAAATGACATCCATGTTGGCTGTATGATTTAGATACCTATGTTTTTTCGATAGAATGGAAAAAACAGAAACCAATAAATTGTTTCTGGTATTCTAGAGATTGTACTTTCCGCAGTGTTGTAACCACAGTAATGATATTTCTATCAGTGGTTGCATTCCTTGGTTGCAACCACAGAATGCTGCAACTTTGGTATGTTATCAAGCCATATTATATATCTACGGTAGATATCGATATTTGCTTACTAACATAAGAAGGGAATAAAGGTTTTTGATTAGTTACCATTCGGGATGGTTGATATTAGAGCATAGATCTAAACGTAACGATGTACGATAAATGTTTATAAACATTGATGTTTGGATATCAAATAAAACTGTATTTTCTATTTATTAAATGTTTATTATTAATAAAGGTAAAATAAAAGAAAAAATTAAACACACCCAGATTATTAGGCACACTCTTAAAAAAATAACTTGGCTCGGTGTTTTCCATTTTGTCTATTCTATTGCTGGTACAGGAGTTCACTAACTTTGGAAAAAATCATTTCTGAAGGTGTCCCTTTCCCTTTTTCCCATTAGGAAATGCAAGAAAATAACCATTTGTATGGTTTATTTCGGTTACGTTGATCAGTATCATTTAGTGTGAAATAACTAAACATGATAGTTATCTAGTCCCTAACAAGTACATGCAACGCTAGATGACCCTACAGAATCCATTGAATAGTGACATTTCGATATATTATTCTTATATCATCGATATGTCTATAGTGTAATTTCAAATGAAATATTGATGTTTTCAGCTAAACATTCATGTTTATTAACATCGATGACTATCGTTCATCCCTAGTTATCAATTGAACTGTGCATTTGAAATTTAAATTAATAGATTTGTTGGCCGGCATCAAGTCTGTAAAGTAGTGGATTTTATATTGTATTTATAATCTTGTGTTATTTGACTATTTTGTATTGTCGGTGCTGTTTTACGTAATATAGTTTGCACAAGTAAAGTGGATGGGAAATAATAGTAAGGGCGTGAATTTAGAGATGACATAAAAGTGCACGATATCTCTATTTTATCATTCCACCATTTTATATTTTACATTCATTTTATCTATGGTCATCAACTTGCTAGTAAATTGACATCACAAGCACAGAATCACAAGATAGGTACCAACTATTAACCCCCTTGTAATATTGTTGTAGTCGTATTGATACTTCTCCTATAATGGCAGTAATTAATGAGATTGGTAGATTCCGTTAGGACTATTATTATTCTGTGATTGGTGGCAAAAAGAATAACATCGAAAGAGGTAGATCATATAAATAGCAGATTATATAAACTGCATTTTTTAAATCGGCATATAAAGTGTTCGATCATGAAGCTCGTTTGGCAGTGCTTATTTTCTCCTCGTCTGTATAGAATATATGGAGATGGATCTAGGAGCGTAAGTATCCATTATAATTTCATTGACTTAATCGCTTAAGGAACATAAAAAGTGATAAAAATAAGTATACTCCATCGCGTCCCAGACATCCCTTAAAAAATCAATACTTGGAACATTGCGCGAATTAGCATTAGAGGTGCGCACTGCACCGGCGCCGACAATTCGCGCTGCCAAACCGCGCTGGTATCGAGCGACGCGTGGCTCGCTTCTAGAACCTAAAAAGACGATCTATGCGGATGTATATGTCGGCGTACGTGGCGCCAGGTAACTTTCATCAGGACAACAAAAATGATCCTAGTGAGAACTGAAATATAATTCTCTTCTCACCAACATCACTCCACAATGGTCCTCCAATGAATGCCCCCCAACTTGCTTGTAAACCACCCCATTATAATAATTTCAACATAAAACAATAATTAACTCACTAAATCACCCGATATAATAATACCATCATATCTCAACACAAAATACTAATTAATTTACTATTGATTCAGACTATCACTCTGTCATAACAATATCGCGATATCTCAAACATAAAATAATAATCAATTACTATTAATCAGACTATTTGGACTATTACTAATTCGTTTGCACAAATTAATTATCCAGAGTCTAGGATAAGCGACTCATAAAGTACAAGTGTGCCATGCAACACCAGAGCCAAAACTCACCTAACAGCGGTGGCTTCACTCCTTTTACACTGAAATCAAGTAGTAGGGAGAGAGTCGTGACCAAATTAAGCAATGAATGTGGGTAGACCCTGACATATACATATTCGTTGTCTTTGCATATATTTATGGACATTTTCCATATTTTTCAATTCCATTTTCTTCAGTCTACTCCATCTGCCTCTTATCATGCCTCTTATAAGAGTATTGTTGTAGAATAGTGTACTGCATCTCAGCCGTTCTTGACTTAACCTGCTTTCCAATATGAAAATAAAGTTTTAAAATAATTAATTCCAATATAAGGTTCCCTTTAATGACCATAGTATTTTTGTCTGTTTAGAATATGTACACACCACAGGGGATGGAGCATTTTGCAGACAAAATTATAACATCGGTGAGTTTCCTGTTCAAATTTTAATGAAGAGTTGTGTGAGAGAACTGATTTATAAACTTGTGCAATAATCAATATACTTTAAAATCATTGCATAATGTTACATATTTTTATCATAAAGTTGTTGAAAAATGAATATTATTGATGAATAAAGTCATCTTAATGGTATAAGTTTCTTCTCTACTTTTCTCTCATATTTGAGAAGTGTCATAATTAAAAATACAATAGTTTTGTACACCAAAACAATTTTAATGAAACAAAGACCAAATGTTATTTGAAGATATACCATATAATTTTCTTGAAAAGCTTTTATCAATTACACAGTATGTTAGCAGTGATGAGTTTTCAACCAAATACTTTTTCCTAGACACCAGCAATTTTTTTATTACATAAATCTTAGATTTACATTTGTATTATATGACTAGCAGCCCACCCTGCTTCGCAAGGATGCAATGTAGATTTCCATTTTCATGAAATACTGTTAAGGGCAGTTTTGATTTACATGACATGTACAAGGCATGTAATTAAATACAATTAGATAAGGAATAATACTGTATTGCATAACAAAGCTTGGCAAAAAAACAATTCTTTTTGTAAAAAAAAATTAGGTTACTGTGGGTTATCTTTTAGAGCTAAGGTTGTTTTTATGGATCTTTTTAAGATTAATGCC
The DNA here is from genome assembly GCA_014332785.1 of Antheraea mylitta. Classification (NCBI taxonomy): domain Eukaryota; kingdom Metazoa; phylum Arthropoda; class Insecta; order Lepidoptera; family Saturniidae; genus Antheraea; species Antheraea mylitta. The sequence goes on along the minus strand of JACEII010000419.1, from coordinate 18,090 downwards.
CGTTTTCACCAACATTCCCTAAATTTAAGGGACACTTAAAACCCGTTTAAGTGACCACTTTGGGAGATTTTGTTTTCACCAACGTCTAAGTGTCACCTAAGACTCTAAGGGCTACCTAAATTTTAAGTGACGGAAATTCGATCCCTTAGCGCTAAGTGATGTTTATTTTACGAACACATCACATAGAATTTGTAATTAGTTAGTTTGTATATCGTAAATTTAAGAAATATTTGAGTTATTTGAAACTTTGGTAGTTAAAGAAACCGGGAAATGAATAAAACGTCAAAAGTTCCTTATTATGACGATGCATTTGTATACAGCTGTTAATTTTATCGCATTTGTATACAGCTGTTAATTTTATCGTGTATTATTTTTTTGCCTTATTTATTTTTTTATTTATTGTTCCATATTTTGTGTTTGTAAAAATATAATTAATATTAATTTCTTCCATGGTCCACATTGGAATCTCTGGGCTAATTTACGCAAATTTTAACATATTCAACAATACATATTGTTGTTTTGAACACAAAATTAAGGAAAAAACCGCGCACATGATACCTTAATGTTTTAACTAACTTACTATTTTTATCTTATCTTTACTTTTTCTGCTAGTATACAATAACTACAAAAATAGGTACCTACTACACAATAAGTAATCAAAATAATATAATTCCATTACATCAAAATTAACTCAACATGCACGGACCCAACCGAAACATTCAGTAGGTACATAACTAAAGCGGACCCCCAATAAAACTAAACGGTCATCCCTTCACCAACATAATAATTAACAAACCTTAAAAAAAAACCATTTTTTGGTCACTCATTTTATTTTAAAGTAGTATTTGTATTGTTTTCATAAGAATTTCATAAAACTATTGCTTTGAAATTGTTACTAGCACATGTTTCCGCCTGCTTCAATAAAGGCTTGACGATAAAACTGACGTTTAACTAAGTGCTTCCTTAGTAAGTGTCCCTTAGCATGGTGAAAACGAAATAAGTTAGTTAGCTGATTTAGGGGACATTTTAGCTTAAGGATCCCTTAGTTAGGGGTAAGTTAAGGGAGCGTTGGTGAAAACGGGCATAACAGTACTAAAATATGTTTGTTATGACATCACATTACAAATCTGTAAAAAAATATGATTAAATATTTTTACTTAATGTATGAACTAATTTATTTAATTCTATGATATATTTATTTCATCTTCCTTTTTAGCACCAAACCCATTATAATCTTATGTAATAAACAAACATATAGTCTTAATAGTAAATTATTATGATTGTCAGGGTGCTTTCGTACATTCTCTGTCCGGTTATGATGCTCTAATCAACCTGCATGGAAAACTGGTCCCACATGTGGTCGAGAGAGTGGAGTAGGAGGCCCAGCAACGACACCTGCCAGATATTCTCTTAGAAAAAGTCATACCTGTTGTCGATTTTCGTCCAGTTCTATGTCAGGAAAATAATTAACAGTCTGTAAATGGTGTGACTATTTATACAAGCAGAGCTTTGCCTAACAATAACGTCGAGATAGAAATTTGTGTCAGATTAACGACATCTTGCCTTTTATAGGCCAGCTCTCTAATAGGATGGCAAACTCTCTAATAGGGTGACAAATTCTCTAATACGGTGGCAAACTCTGTAATAGGGTGGTAAACTCTCTAATATGGTGGCAATTTCTCTAATAGTGTAGTGCTAATGTTAATGTTTCGGTAGTGTGTCTCGACGTTTTGTGCGGGAAGTAGATTTCGTATCATTTGAATGTCATTTTAGTTTTTAAGAATATTATAAAAGCCATAGTATTCTTAATTTGATTGTATTAAAATTGCTTCCAATGTAAATTGATAATATATGATTAAATATTTATTTTCAGGTCAGTGCCTTGTCAAAGGTCTGTTATTACGCATCACCTTTCATTTGTATGTTCTTCTATAAGCGAGGTGTAAACTATGAGGATTTCAAGTATTTTGGAATCCTATCCATCAGTCTGAGTTGTTTGGTTGCAAGTGCTTTCATGCTCAGAGCTCATGGGAGAGCTCGTAATTCCAGATATATCACGTTTCTTGAGGATCTCAAGAAACCTATGACCAACAAGAGAGAGTATTTGGAAGGCATAAGAAAATATGATTTTGACTTCAATTCTTGGCCTATTACATTTGCAGTATCTTCTAAAGACAGGTATTTTTTTTATATATGTTTTTTGTTATATATGTTTTTGTTCTACTCTAAGAGCAGAGAATGATACTCGAGTAGCATTTCTATATTAAGGTTAAAATACTAATTGACTAATATACTGTTTCTGCTCCACTATCGACAATGAATTGTTCAAACTTAAGCCATTCTTTCTATCTTCTTCTTGGTTTCTTTCTTTCTTACACTCTAAGCATATAAATGTCTATAACATATACAAAATAAATGAATATTAGTATTTGAATCTAAAATTATTTATTGGAATAAATTGAAAAATAGAAACAATAAATTAACTTGGTCAACGTAAGGTTAATGAGAGAGGTACTAATTAAAATATTGATTTATATAACAAATGCTACTAACTAATAAAGAGGTATTTAAGTGTATTATTGCAATGCATATTCTTTTCGAGAAGATTATGGTTTTTAATATATATATTGTTAGGATTTTTTTTTCGAAAAATAAAAACAATTATTGATTATTTAAAAACATAATTGGCCAATTTAGATACAAACTGTTGAGAATCAATTCTAACAATTAATCACTTTTTAATAACCGACACAAGCTCAGACAGAGCTACTGCACAATACGACGCCACTAAAAGAATATCCCAACACAACAAGAGCCGACCCTTATATGGGTCATTCACAGTATAACTATTATAACTACCTTACGGCATTAAAACATAGCAGTATGACTACCCCCAATTAAAACAAAGTTCGCAGCATAACTACCCGACATAAAAACATAACATTGAGTTGCCAAAAATATATATTTTTATATCATAGGAAGCAAACGAAATGTTGGGCTACCTGATGTTAAATGAACACCACCATCTGTAAACATTTGAAACACCAGGCCAGTCACAACTGTGTTATCAGCCTGTGTTGGGGATGAGGAAGGAACGAGAAGAGATAGGCCTCCGGTGCTCTTACTGACCGAACAAAACGCAACAATGCAAGCACTATTACTTCACGTCAGTGTTTGTTTGGGTCGGGTGGTAGTACCCCGGGTGAGCCGACGTTGAAGCTTGAAGCCAGTATTAGCGTCATTGGCTCTACCACCATTAAATTATAAATATTTAATCCTTTACCACACTGTTTAACTTTTAAATACATTATTTGTCAGATAAAGTAACTCACAGTTATATTTTCAGATCATCCATTCTTTGGACCAACCCTTTTAGAAATTGCGCTAACAGTGATTTACCAATGTATCAAAGACTTCCACTTCAAGTTCTGGCTTTTATAGCCATACATACATTTGGTCTATCACTTGTTTACCCAGGTTCATTAACCCTCATACAAAATTTGTTTTGTAAGTGATTTAATCAATTATTTTATTTACATACTATTAACATCTTTCACTGTAAATTTAAATAAGAATCTTGATCTCACACCTATAAAACATAAAATGTTAAGTATATAGGTAATCAAAATGCATAAGTGAGTATTTGTAAAGGCATTTTCGATTTTATATTGTACATAAATTCAAGCTATACACTATGAATAGTATTTACAGGAGGTTATTATCAATCACAACAACACAACATAATCTTCTATATTCATGGAAAAGATCTTCTTTTGTCTATTTCCAAACTCTCTTCAATGTACATTTTTTTAAGTACTTTGTTATAGTACCTGAAAGCTGCAAACCTATAAGATCGGCCGTCTGGAAAAAGTCATAGTAATAGGTATTCACAAGCCCGGCAAGAAAGCTACGCTTCCCGTTAGCTATCGCCCCATTAGTCTGTTAGATACCTTAGGAAAACTTTACGAGCGGCTCCTTCTGAACCGTCT
>JACEII010000419.1:0-13701 GCA_014332785.1 Antheraea mylitta | reverse complement strand
AAAAAAAAACCTATAAGATTATTTCTGAAATATAGGTAACTTGAAAAACAAATTAAAACAGAATGTGTATTTAGAATGATTATTCACAAATTTACAACAGAGAGGGCATTGTATTTTGACGTTTTTGATTATCACCATATAAAGCTAAACAATCCACAAATGTTATCCCCAAAATTTGGGATATTTCTTTTCTCTAGTCAATAATTATATCTTTAATTTTCTTAGGGAACCCCTTATTTCAAGGAAGAACGGAACTGGTAGAAGTATCTGGTGGAAAACGAGCTAAACTATTGACAGCAGAAGGGAATGCTATTGATACAATGTATGTGGAGAGTAAAGTTCCGTCACTTAATGCTAAAACTTTGGTAATATGTTGTGAGGGTAATTCTGGATTTTATGAGCTTGGGATAATGGTAACTCCTATCAAAGCAGGATATTCAGCTCTTGGTTGGAATCATCCTGGATTTGCTGGAAGTACTGTGAGTATAATCATTTGATTTCTATTAAGTAATGTACATATATACATATACATATTTAAAGTATATATAAAAAATATAGGTTTTATGGTTGTATATTATCACCAATATTACGTAGGTGGTAGAGCCACGCTGAAACTATTACTGGCTTCAGCATGAATAAGTCGGCTCTTCCGAGGTAGTACAACCATGTCACAAAAAACCGACGTGAAATAACAGTGCTTGCATTGTTGCGTTTCGTTTGGTCAGTGAGAGCGCCGATGGCACACTTCTCCTCACCTTCCCTCTCTCCTCTTCCTTTCCTCCCCTCCCTCCTCCAACTCAAACTGGCGGCGCACTTAGGACTCCCCTGGTGTTGCAAGTGTCTATGGCCGGTGGTGATCACTTAACATCAGGTGAGGCACCTGTTCATTTGCCTCCTATGATAAAAAACAATATTCATAGTTTTGATATTCAATTAATATTGCATATTTTAATAAAGACAGTATTAAGCAATAAGTACTAAGGATCATCATTAATCCTATTTGTTTTTGTAAGAATCAGTACTTCTTTTAAAGGTATAATTTAAAGAAACTACATTATTTTAAAATATTTAACAAATTTTAATGTATTTTATATAGGGCAAACCATACCCAGAACAAGAGCAAAATGCAATTGATGCGGTAATGCAATATGCTATAAATGAATTAGGTTATAATCCTAGAGATATAGTCCTTTTTGGTTGGAGTATTGGAGGCTTCACAGCTACCTGGGCAGCTGTTAATTACCCCATAAAAGCATTGGTAAGCTAAGATGAGAAAACATAATTCTTTGTGACTCGTAGAATTAATGAAATATTTTTTTTATTATAATTTTAATTTGAAGGTTCTCGATGCTACCTTTGATGATTTGATGGCCTTAGCCCAGAATCACATGCCATCATCATGGTCCACTCTCGTCAAGGAGGTTGTGCGTTCATATGTTAATTTGAACATTGCTGATCTAATTTCTCAGTATGACGGCCCAGTGCAGCTGGTTAGACGGATAGAGGATGAGATCATCTGCTTAGTGTATGTATTTTGGAAGCTCATATTTCTCTCGGTATTTTATTTATTTTGTGCACTGACTGAAATCGAAGGGAAATCATTACAGTCATTAAAACTTTGGGTAAATAAATTTCTGTATTCAGATTTCTGTCACTAACAAGAAGAAAATATCTTATTTATGTCAAATAAAATGTGTCATTTAATATTTACATTATCTACTAATATTATAAAGAGGTAAAGTTTGTGAGTTGTAGTGTTTCAGTGTTATATAGTTCATTTTTCTAGGATGGTTATAGGCTATATATCATCACGCTAACACTAATAGGAGCGGAACATCAATTAAGAATGTTTAAAAGTCGGGGTTTTTTCCTCTTAAAGACTCCCGCTGCGTGTAAGCGTTAGCCCAAAATAACTTCCACGCGAACAAAGTTTCGGGCAGAGTCTAGCTTTTAATAATTAAAAAAAAACACAATCATTGATTTGTACGGAGTTGTTAAAATTATGAACACAGCCAATGCCTTATGCAAATAATATGTTTATAGCATTATTTGAAAAATTAAGCTAGTGTATTTAAAATATGTTCTTCTATAAAGTTATATATTGTTTTTATCAGGCCTGGTCAAATGTCTACTAATTGTGGTAACAAACTGCTTCTAAAACTGATAGAACAACGTCACTCAGCATTATTTGAGGAATTCCCAGAACTTATGGTAAACTTGGAAAAATATGTAGCTCTGTCAGATCCTCAGCGTAACAATATTGACATCTCTGGTCTTGATGAAACCCGAAGGACTACTCTTACTTTGGTAATAAACATTTCTTATTCTATTCAAATTATCGAACACTTAATGTTCTGCTATCACTTGTGATATTAAAATAAAAAATAGCAACAAACAGATTAATCACAAAAAAATAAATCAAACTGTATTTCATATGTTTGATATATGGTTTTCATGGTATGGTGCTCACCATATTCTAGTGATCAATTATTTACATAGAAAATATGTTTTAAACTTTAAACGTTTGACATCAACAATCTCTGATACTATTTCATACAATATCAGAAGTTGACCCACTGGAGTGTTTTTTTAATGAAAAGGAATGTAACAAATTCTATCCATTTTGCAACTACTCAGCACTAGATGATGCTGAGCTGCATTTCATTGCTGTTATGTTTTACATTTTAGTTTAACACGAATGTAGTGGCGATCGGTGGTTAATATATAATATATTAAACATTTACTAATTTAATTAGTGATTGGATATTAGCAGATTAATATCATCTCAAAATTATGAAAGAAAGAAAGAAATTGTTTATTGTTGGAACAATACAAAGACTTAAATTAAACAAACTAATTAGACAATATATAGTGAAATATATATTAAAAATTAAAAGAAAGTAAAGCCCAACAATTGGCAAGCCCATTCAGCCATATGTGCAGTACAGCAGTAGTACCGCAGCGCTGATTTTCGATGGGAGCCATTGTGATGATAGACGTGCAGTTGCACTGACGTTCAGTCGGTTATGATTAGTATTAGAAAATAATTAAAGACCAAATCTATAAGTACCATAATAGCAAATAACACAGGCATACAACCCCAATCGTAACCACGCCTCATTGATTGCCATTATGTCTACAGAGTGAATACTCATAGCAATTATGAACTCGCCGGTAGCAAAAGATCTCGCATTAAACAGCCAAACTTTAATTCTTTCTATTAGCCATGTATGGAATTAGTAGTTAACATAAGCAATATATATGTATATGACATATGAAGAACTACAATTAAAAATAGTGTATGAATTATAATATCAGATAATAAATTGTCAGATCATTAAAAGTTAGAAGAAACAAATACTTAGAAATGTTTTATGTAACTGTTTAATGAATGTCAATATAGTATACATATATATCTTATTACAGATTTCGAAGTATTTGAAAGACTACAACTCAACACACTGCACACCGCTGCCAGAGAGTTATTTTAGATCGATCATGGAAAATATATCACGTTCTACACAAAATAGTAATATTTAAATCTGTAATTTTTTTCTACATATTAATATTACAATATTCTCTACTAGAGATAAAATCTCAATGCAGGTAGCGTAATAACTCATGTTTTATATAGTCATGCCCATGTGCTGATAGTTTACAATAAATATCAAATCGGAAATAGTGGATGAGTCCGTAGGGGACAATTTTTCTCAATGGATCATTCTTGCTTAGCTTGTTTTAAGTTATAATTATTGTTAACGATTTTTAAATCTATTCAAACAGAATTATGAAAAAACCGAGGTCAAGAAGATCTACTTAATTATAAATTATGATGTGGTATAATTTTTATCCAAATAAAAAAAAAATCACGATTTTGTAATGACAGAGATCGATTTGATATTTAATATCGATTAAAATGATCGTTTTTCTACATCCAAAAATCGATTATTCGATCTCAGTTGCAGGTTATTGTTATTTTCATTTTTTTTTTTTTCTTGTGGATGTTTTTATCACTTTCTCTCTTTATTGTTACTTGTTGGTATTTGTTATTACTAGTAGTTATTATTAGAGCCTATATTCAAAGTCCCTAGTACAATAAGTTTATTACGTACCCATTTACCAGTAAAATTTCATGTAGGTTTGTCATCAAAGTAACCGCGATGTAAACACATTATATTTAAATTACATATATATATACAAACATTTGAATTTCAATAATATTTAAATTGAATTTTAGTACATTTTACACCTTACACACAAGTTTGCAGTGAACCACTTTGCTAAATTTCATCCGGACAAAGTCGTGGGTAACAGTTACTTCAAATTAAATCAGACTATTATTTAGTTATTATAGTTAATTCATAGTGAAAATACGGTTAAAATCGGCCTAATCATTTCAACGAATTAATTCGTGAGTAACAGCCATTACAAAAAACAACATAGCCCATGTTACTTATTATAAAATCGACTTTCTCCCAGTGAAAAGCATACGAAAATCGGTCCAAGCATTTCGGTTAGCTAGTGTAAAATGAAATAACCTATATTACTTTTTATAAGCTGAGCCATCAATTGGTGAAAATCCTTTCAAAATTGGTCCAAGCGTTTCGGAGATTACTGGAATTCTGACAGACAAAAATGTTAAAAAACTAGATTTATGTTATCAGGCACGTGTATATTTCTATATCCAATAAGTAAAAAGTTGTATAAGTGATATTATTTACAGAATATTCATTTTTAATATACATATATAGGTCTAATATAGAATATTGGACGAGTAACTTGATATTTCACCCATATACTTGAAAATAATGTTGCCGTTTTGTTTTGTAATTTAGAATTATTATTTTTTTCTTTCATTTAAACAATCAAAATATCTAAGATGAATTTAATTCTCAACATTTACTTTATACTAGTTTTGGGCGAGCTATTGATTATTTTCTTAATATCAGATACGTGCTTTGCCGCGTTTGCGCATAGTATTCATGTACTTGCGATAGGTGGATGGCCGACCGATCAGCCTGAGTTCCTCAGTGAGCCACGCAACTCCTACAAAGTAATGGGGAATTCGTAGGAGTTGCCCTATTGCGCTTTCCGCATATACTTATAGTCAGTTCTACCCTACTTAGTTATACGTTTTATATTTTTCATTTTAAATAGGGAACATCTACAGCTACATCTACATTACATCTACATTTAGTAAAACGTAGTAAACAGCACTCGAACGGCAAAACAACCAAATGACAGTTTCTAGTTGTTTACCATTTAATAAATCGCCCACAACAATCAGAACTCAAGTTACTAGTGACCGAAATTCAGCCATAGTAAGGGCAAGATGGCAGCCCCTGTACCACTTTATAAGCTGTCTTGCCTGTTTGGCCAATGTCATATTAAAAGTAAGTAGAACGGAAATTCAAAGACAGCCAAATGCCACTTTATAGTTGTTCGCAATTTAAATTGAACAATCATAGCACGTATAACTGCGTACGGTAGAATTGAAATTTCCTGTACTTAACTGTGCCAATTGCAATGAATATATTACAACTAATAAATTATTATCTATTTAAGACTTAAAAAGTAAAGTGTAAATTGAAATATACTAGCCTCTGCCCACGACTTCGTTCGCGTGGAATAGTTACTTTGGGCTAACGCTAACACGCAGCAGAAGCTCTCGAGAGGAAAAGAACCCTGATTTTGAAACATTATTCATTGGTGCTCCGCTCCTAGTGGTCTTAGTATGATGAAATATATAGCCTATAACTATTCTCTATAAATGAGCTATGTAACAATGAAAGATTTTTCAAATCAGACCAGTAGTTCCTGAGATTACCCCTACAACGTCACAAACTCACAAACTTTACCTCTTTATAATATTACTATAGATAATGTACCACATGTAAGGTGAAAGTCCTTTTCATACTTTTAAGTTACCTATGTTAATGTACTTCTAATGCTTACTTGTCTTACCATATCATATTTTTTAATTACTAAAAACTAAGATAGTGTGTTTACATGGTTGAAATCGGTTTACTTATCACAATAGAATCAAAATCATGATGCATGTTTAGCGATAAAACATTTAAGCAGAGCTGAGTTTATGGTGTACTTGGTACTTTTAATGGAATTAATAAACATTAAAGATTTTTTAATCTACCAATTTTAATTATCTTGGTCAAACTAGACTACTGATATGGTCTTTGTTTTTAATTGCATTTATTGTCACAATGGTTTTATAATATTTAAAACATTCCTAACTTCATATTTATTCACATGTTGTAGTGTATATCGTATATTATAAATTGTGATAATTAATGTTTTTTTTTCAATTAGATATTTATTAATAAGGTTCATAATTAATGTAATATCTGAGATAATCTTTGAATTAATATATCAATGTATTATTATACTACTACTGTATTACTTATGTACTATTAAAATAACATGTATTTTAGAAATTTCATATTGATCTACTAGAGGAATAAATGAATGTAACATTTATAAATTTAATATATTTATTAGATATATGGTTTTATTTACTTCCTCCACATTGACCTATTTAGACTTGAAGGGGCCTATCATCAGAATATGTTCGATCAAGAAAGGTTATCCACAGTATTTGACATAGGAGCCAACCTTTCTCTCGTGAAATAACTTGAGACAGGGATATTTCTCTGAAACATTCTCCTTACTCTTTTTTCTTTCAAACCTTTATAATGTTTCATTCATTGATTTTCTTTTATATTAATAATACGTAAATAATCAAATATTTACAACGTCTTAAGCTTTATGAAATCAAAATCAAAAATACTTTATTCTACACACATCAAAAAAGTCTAAGCAACATGCGTGATATTACAAATTTTACCATTTATATTAATTAATTTCTAAGTATTTACTCAAACAAAGTGCGTAGGTAAGTAAACTTTTTTGTTATTGACGACATACTGGCTGGTTGTAAAAAAAAAATTTGATTATGTTTTGTTTTTTCATAAAATTCAAATGACTGCGAATTTGTTTGAATTTAAGTGCGTTTTAATTGCTACGTTGTATTGATTTTATAATTTTACCAACCATATAAATAAAGTAAGCGACAAAATTGAATTGTTAGATATTCTTTACATTATGAAGCGACGTCATTTGATGGCAGATGAAATGCAAAGAGCTGTAGAGATGTTGCAAGCGGGAAGTAATCAATCTCAGGTATCTCGACATTTTGGCATTCATAGAAGTGTTATTTGTCGTCTTTGGCAGCGCTACAATAATATAGGAGAACCCGCTGAACAGCATCCAGGCCGTAAAAGGAGTACAAGCACTCGGCATGACCGGTATATACAACTGGCTGCAAGACGCCAGCCGATGTTCACCGCTCGAGAGATAAGTTTGAGGCTACAAATTTCAAGTGGTGTTGATGTAAGTCCTCAAACTGTGCGAAATCGACTGCATGAGTACGGCTTACGAGCTCGACGCCCAATCAGGTGCCCACCGATACGTCACGGGAATCGCGCTCGTCGATATGAATGATGTAGAGTACGCATAACATGGACCCAGGAACAATGGGATAAAATTATGTTTTCCGATGAGTCGCGATTCGGGTTTAAGCCTGATACAAGAAGGGTGCGAGTGTATCGTCGGCCCGGAAATACTGAAAGGCTCAGGTGCATTCAGGAAGTTCATCCATACAGCGGCTCAACAGTTATGTTATGGGCTGGTATTATGAAGAACAGGCGAACTGAGCTCGTTTTTGTAAATGGAAACATGAATGCTGAAAATTACATTGAGGATATTCTCAGACCTTATGTCTACCCATTTGCACAAACCTTTGGCTTCGATTTTAGGTTAATGCAGGACAATGCGCGTTCACATACAGCTCGGCGAACCAGTGAATACTTTGCAACGGAGAACAACCGGGTATTGCCCTAGCCTGCACAATCGCCAGATCTCAACCCCATCGAGCACGCATGGGACATGCTCCAGAGACGTGTTTTGAAGGACTTGGACGGAGCGACAACAACCCAACAGCTGAAGGATTTGCTACAATTCCATTGGAAGCGAATACCGCAAGATGACATAAACAATCTCATTAATTCAATGAATAATCGTTGCCGACAAGTTCTGAATAGCAGAGGAGACCATACCTTGTATTAAATTGTTCTATTCTTTCACAATAAATACATTTTCTTTAGAAATTTCATTTTGTAAAAAAAAGTTTAGTTTCTTATGTATCTTAGTTTCTACAGTATATTATAATATTGTTCATTTCTGTTATTAAAAGAACTTATAGAGATAACAGCTGTTATTTTTACATCATAGAACCCTAAAGATATTATTTTAAAAATACAATACAAAGTTATATTGTGAAGAACCATCCTAAAATTTAAATTAGTACATGTTGCTTAGACTTTTTTGATGAGTGTATTTAGGTCCTGAGAAGGCGCTTATGAACGTCAAAACTACTACCGATTTGGAACACAACCCAGTCATTGAGAAGAACCGACAAGAAACTCGATGTGGTTTATCTTTTCATGGTATTTATTTTCACAAAACGTGTTTATTCGGTTTTGGCGGATGCACCGAGAGGGTCGTCATTACTTGAAACGTAGTCTTTAATTAATTATTCGCGAGACCCCATTATATAAATTACTCTAACTATCCGTTTTTGTAGTAAGAATATGGTGTACACCTCACCTGCTGTTCCCTATGATAAAATACCATAAAACATTGGAAGACAACTATGGAAGTAAGCTAAGTAAATCAACCTAACAGGGGCAATATCTGTTAGCCGACGAATCATTCAAACTGCGAACGCAGCAGAACCTAATCTTACACTTTTTTTGTAATGTGAGTTTCCCATTGAAATTTAGGACATACTACATTCCTTTTGATCTCGATTCTACTATGAGTAAGCGGAGCATTTGGTACGGTAAATCTTAAATGAATAATGTGTAAGGCTATTTATATGGTAACACAAATTATAAACATTCAAGTAATTCCCTCTACAAACATTACTGGGCAATATAGTAAAAGTAAGTAGCCGGATAGTCGGCACAACTCTAAAATACCTATCTAAGTTTAGTTAATTATCTTGTTTTACATCATCCACAGTATAAGATTGGGATATAGGTAATATTAGACAATGGTTCCAATATAATCATTATTTTAATATGAATGCTTGAATGTCTAGATTATAGAACTTTTTTTTCTCGAACTGACTACGCCACTGACCTAGTAATATTCATTTTAACTTTCTTATTAGCGTCAATAAGTCGTTTGTTTAGTTTATAATAGTTATGTAATTAAACTGAAGACTTTATTTTATTTTTCAGCCCTAAATACGTTCTTGTCTATAAAAATACAGGTGCAGAATAAAAAACAGGGGTATCACACATATAATATTTATTATGGATGTGTTGCCCTTTATGCTCTTTAAACAAGTATTATGAATTATTTTTTTTCGAAATGACTACGCTATTGACCCAGCAAGGTCTTAACAGCTTCACCGGACTACTAAAGCGAGCGCTTTAGGCACTCAGCCGACTTTATTTTGGTAACCAGCTCAAGGGTGCACGACACACCTCGGCTTGGCTGTTGCCTGTTGCATGCAAAATCGCGACCTATCTTAGCTAACCTAGCTAACTATTCATATATGTATGAGTTGTTGAAGCATATATGTGTACCAAGCATACACGCCTCAACAACTCCTCCATATATTTATTATCGGAAAAATTTTCAGATCGATAAGGGAAAAAAAGTAAACCATTCCACTTTCATGTGTAAGCGTGTAGGCGTGCACGTGTGTGGGGGTGATCGTATAGTGATGTAGCAGTGATGTATATTTGTATGTCACCGTATCGCGCAAGCAACGCACTCAGTGGCTCTCTACGGAGGGATCGAACCTAGGCTTGAGCCGCTGTCGTGGGAGTCTTAATCGGGTGTGCGGGAGCGAAATTAACCCCCAGACCACGGCGACGTGATCTGTGGTTACGCGGGCGTGGGCGTGAACCCGCTCTGTTTCGAGGGACAGGCTGGTACTGATCGTTCGCTGACGTCATTGAATCAGGAGGGTCGGTAAAAATGTGTCGCGGACGTATTTTATAAGTTTCAGTAAATAGTTTCAGAACCTGGTTCTTGATCCCATCGGGACCTGGGGACTTCCTAGGCTTGAGACACTTGATTGCGCCTGCAACTTCATCGAAAATGATCGTGGTTAGGGTATCCGTTATGGAAAGGGTCAGTGTTATCAGTGTTTGGGGAACACTGTTTCTCTAAGCTTGCTGTCGAGAGGAGGCATTGGAGTGACCATATCTGATTTGAGAGTTCGCGCTAGAGTCCACTACGACAGGTGAGACGGCTGGAGACGCTCCAGGAGTCTGTCCCACCTGTCGCCCCGGATCTCAGAAATACGAGACTTGACTGTTTTTCGTAACGAACGTAAACGATCTCGATTCTCTACAGACGGGTAAGCGTCGTAAGCTCGAGTCGCGGTGTTCTTTTCCGTGATTAATGCTCTCACGTCGTCAGGGAGTATAAAACGGCGATCGTTCGCCGCTTGTACCTCTTTTGAGGTCACCCTGACGGCGGTCTGGATATAATCAACCAGGAAATCGATGGCCGAATCCGTGTCGGCTTTAGACACCAACACGTCCGGAATCCTCTCTAAACTACTAGACGACGGATTTTCTTTAAAATATTGAACGAGATTCGCGTAATCAGCCACCCTAATCGACGGCGGGGTGAAGTCTGAATTGTGACCTAACTGTAAAACAACCGGGCGATGATTTGAATCAAGTTCGTGTACGACTTGTATGTGTCATACAGGAAGCGTGATAGTTTTTAAGAGAGCTATGTCTAAAACTGGGTCGGCAATGATCTTGATAATGCGTGGGTTCCAGAAGAGCTATGACGTCAAAAGCGAGAACCCTACCTAGTTCGTCGAGTATTCTCCCGTTACGAGAGGTACACGGACTATTCCAGATTTTTTTTTTTTTTATATCAAACGAGGCAAATGAACTGGTGGGTCACGTGATGTTAAGTGATCACCACCGTCCATAGACACTAGCGACATCAGGGACGTCGCAAGTGCGTTGCCAGCCTGTATATGAGAGAAGCGGGAGGGGAAGGAAAGGGAAAGAAGGAAAGAGGAAGGAACGTTCCCGCTATAATAACTGAATCTCCTAGATTAAGTAGCGCCTTCCAATTGGATCTTAGCAATTCTTTATTCGGTGATATTATGAATATCTATATATTCATTATAAATATATAAACATGCACATCTATCTATCTAATACCTTTAAACGAGCAATTCTTGTAAATTTCTATATTTGTATATATTCAAGATCTCGAAAACGGCGTCATATATTTTTGTGAAACTTGATAGTAGATAATTTCGAGGACGATAAATCGATCTAGCTAGATTTTATTCATAGAAAACTTTTTTGACTGAGTTTTCAGGCAATTAAAAAATATAACTAGAATATGAAGCTACATTTCGTCACCGCTGTCCGTATAACCCCAGTTCGAATCCGAGTGACAGCAAAAAAGATATCTTTTTCATTTTTTTTCTTTTTGTAAAAGAAATGTTAATTTTGTGAGGCAAACCTACCAGTTTGTTTTAATTTAAAAATATTTTTTAAAGAACCAAGCTTAGCTGTGTTGCCCAGGTACAATCAATCAAGTTTTTTTTTTTCAAATGAGAACGCTGTTTACCTGGAGAGGTCTTTACGGCTTCACCAAACTATTGAGGCGAGCGCTTAAGGCACTAACTCAAGGGTGCAGGGCACAACTCGGCTTGGGCTATCGCCTATTTTGTGCAAAAATCGCGACATATCTGAGCAAAGCTATCTAGATATACGTATATGAGTTATTGAAATATGCTTGTGTACCAAGCATGCGTGCCTCAACAACTCCTATATGTATTTTATGTCGGAATAATTCCTCTAAACTATATAGGATAGGATAAGGAAAAATAAGGGTAGAAAGAACTCTTTGTCGTTTATTACTCTGAAAGAGAAAAAAACCAGCGTGCAGGCGTGCACGTGTGTATAAGGGTGATGTGTGATGTTGTAACAGTGATGTAAGGTTTTGTGTCATCGTATCGCGTGAGCAACGCACTCAAGGGCTCCACGCCGAGGGAACGGACCTAGGCTTGAGAAGCTGTCGAAGGGGGCCTAATCTGGTGTGCAGGAGCGAAATTTACCCCCAGACCACGGCGGCGTGATCTGTGGTTACGCGAGCGTGGGCGTGACCACGCTCTGAAGCGACAGGTTGGTACGCAGCGTTGGGTACGGGTTCATAGTTTGCGGCGGATACCACTAACGGGCTAGGGACTATTAAGTAAATCTTAAAGAATATACTGGGTATTTTTAGACCGCTTCCGAATACGAAGACAGACAATAGCCCGCGCGGTCGTTGACCCGAGATTCAGGTGGTACTTTAAATTACATTATGGCTTTTTTTTTTCAGTAATGTATTTTTATGAAACTATCGTTTCAATCAGCTGTACTAACATGATGGAGCGTAAATAATGCTAATAAAACGTTTTAAAAATATGATTTTTTTTTTTAAATCAGGGTCGATTTTTTTTCGTGCCATTATCAAAGGTGTCATTAGTAGTGTCATATTGCTTGTCTTCGTTTTCAGGAGCGGTCTAAAAATACTCAGTATAGTAATATACGCAAGTTTTTTAATTAAGAAATTGGACAAATAATCTTTATATATAAACTTCTTCTGTGTGTGTGTATGTCACTGAACTCCTTTTAAACGGCTGGATCGATTTTGATATAATTCTGTGTACGTGTTCCAGTGGGTCTGAGAATGGTTTAGATTCACAATTGGACTCGCTAGGTAGCGCTGCGGTGGGATAACGTTCGCCGGTCCCGTGAGTATGTATAGAAATTGGGCCTGGTTTGGCCTGGTACGCCAGCTTTCAAATATATGTTCTGTAACACACAACAGGCCCTTATAATATCACTGTGTAGATGGGGGTGATAGTGTATGACGCTGTAGTGTATGTAGATATCTCCACCAGGTTTTGAGGAAGCCAAATCATAGCGTAACTGTTCAAGAAAGATTAGATTTTTAATTCTAACTTTGACCTATTACAAAAAATCTAAGAAGGTTACCAAGATCAATTTTTTTAATACTCTTTCAATTCTTATGGTATGTTTTTGAAATTACAAATAGATAGATACCTAGTAACCTATAATAACCTAACTTCCATACTACTTCATTATTTTGATGTAGTTGGTGAATATATGGCTCAAATATACTAGATCATTATATACAAGAGTCAGGAGCAATGATATTACAAATATCATTGGTCAGGTGTACCTCAGCTAAGCTTCTTATTCACATTTGTGATGTAAAAATCACGGTCACAGATCTATAAATCTATTTCATAATTTATGTAGTTTTTGTAATAGTAATTATGTACTTCATTGAGATTTTTTATTCTGAATAATATTTTATCTTCTAACAAATGTCACAATTATTAAATACACCATTTGAATATACAAACTCTTCCTAATATCAAAAAAGAGCTACTGGGGGCATTTCACGTCAAGCGGACAACCTAAAAAAATGAAGTCGTGAATTTTGTTTATACTCTAGACAGTTATACTTCTAGTAGACTTGGATGTGTACACACAATTTGTTTTTTCGTATGATGCTGCATTGCTGAGTTATGAGCTAATTCAAGGTCAAAATATT
>JACEII010000418.1:3955-41210 GCA_014332785.1 Antheraea mylitta | reverse complement strand
GACTATTGGAGTACCATAATCAGAGTAGTCAACGCGATAGATCGAGCCCTCTACCTCGAGACGGGACAGCTCGCGCCAGCGGTACCGGTCTCGCTCGTACATAAACCGTTACATTTACCGACAATTGTAATTTAATAGGTGTTTTACAAGTACCGCGTTTATGACAAAAAACTTCTCGAAATTCATTACCCAATTGACTAACGAATTTATTATCTAAGATTTCATTGAAGTTGATACTTGTAATGTTTAACGCACGCATCCATTCTCAACCTAATATAGGTCGCGATCCATCCTTAGTGATGTAAAGTCGTAAAGATTTTATCATAGCAGTACCCACATTAATATCTACATCAATGTAACCTAGTGATTCAACACGTGAACCTGAGTAAGAGAACGTAAAATCAAATTATGCCTCTTAAAAATGTTGTAAGAAAATAAATATTTGTACGTATCCTCACTTATAGATGAAATATGACTACCAGTATCCACTTTACATTCGATACAGTTAAACCACCACCACCACCTACAGACGTCACAGAGGTAATCTAAGCTAAGCAACTTATTCATAAATACGAGTTACTATATGTGTACCAAACACGTATACCTCAGTAATTCGTACATGTATTTCGTATCGTGCCCGTAACGTTCTTGCAGTGATTAAAAATATTGCGTCACTGTATTCGCGCTAGCAGCATATTGAAGAGCTCCACGCTGAGGGGGCCTAGTCGGGTTCGAAAGGTGACCTAGTCAGGATTTAGTAGTAGATTCTACAATAATGTACAAGCACAAGAATAAGCACGATCATACGAAATCTCGACTAGACTACTTTATTGTTTTAAGTAAGAAAATATAGACAAAAAACAGGTTTCTTGTCATCTCTATTCCATAGCTGTTAAGTCTCCGTTTTATTTTAACTTTCCTAACATATTATTAGGGCCTAAATTTAATTTGTACTTACTATTTGTTTCAGATAATTTTAATGACACTGAATCGAAATTACAACAAGATATTATTTACTTAGAGAGTCTTAACGAACCGGTCACTAATGGAAATATAAAAGGAATAGTCGATGTAACAGTGAATCCAAATAATGTTACGAAAGGTATAATTACGTATTAGAATATTTGATTGGCACTAATATTTTGTAATGAAACAGAATTAAAAATACTCTTGAAGCGTGCTTGAAATTGCAATTAATTAGGCCTGACAATATAGTTTGGTGAGATAAGTAATGACGTATTTTGATATACCTTAACTTTCCTAATGTAATTAGGATATATAACAGGTATAAAAAAAATATTTTTTCCCTCGGAAGTATATTCTGGATTTATAAAATCTACATAAGGATGTTACCGTTATGACATACACTACAGGCAGCAAACTACCGGTGGCGTTAATGCTTTCACTGCTAAATTATCTCAAGCCCAGACTGTGAAGCTGAACCACGAACCCATCACAGCGCTGTCCATGCAACAGATAAAATTGTTCAATCCCTTTCAAATATTATTGTTCAGTACGTTGTTATGCACGTAACATGTAGATTAAAACACGCGAGCCCGCGGTAAACATAATGTACCGTTTTGTGTATTTAAAATTTGAAAATGGGCTATCTAAGAAAATCAGTCTTTGAACGTAGCGACGAGCGAAATTGTCATTGCGTATTTAGTATTAACATAGTATAAACGGTAACTACATCTATGACGGTTTGGTGAAGTATAGCTTCTTATGTTGGCGGCAGTGCAATGCATATAATTTACGCGTCCAGATTGATAGTAAGACCCGCCATAGCCGTGGTTTTTAATCAAAGATCCATTAATATATTGGCCCAAACAGGTACTCTATGCAATTTAGGTCTGTACTAATACAAAAAAAATACAGCAGATTATAACAGACTGGATTTCGGTAACAAATAACTAAGAGAAAAAATTGTCATTGAACACCTTGGAGTCACTATAGAAATCGGGTCAATCACAATTAGTCGTTACCCCTGAAAGGCAAGTTGGGATACTCTGTGTACCCATATCATTTAGCACGGAACGTAGTAGTGTAAGCATTGCTAATTTGTCACCTAGGCGTTCCAATTTTATGCAGTTTCTATCTTTTTTGATTTACCTAATACCTTACAGATATGGAAACACCAGTAGATGTTCAATCCAGGTCAAGATCAGTATTTATAAATGCAACTGTAAATGGATTTGCAATATTTATTCAATATAGTATGTATGTTTATTTGAATAATTTTGTTCTAAGTAAAGATATGACAAGGTATAGGTGATGTGGATACACATGTGACACTCAGAGGCGTGGAGAACAAAAGTAGTGTGGATCACCCTACCACTAAGAGTAGTAGAGTAGTGTCCGAAGACGATTCCTATAAAAAAATTTCACGATAAACCGTACACCGAAATCTGGAAGTACCACAGGGGAGCGTGAGTAAATTCCCNATACCCACAAAGCTGGAAATCCTTAACGCATTCGACTGAGATAGTCTGTTTCATTGACTGCTTACCGGTTTGCCAGATCCATTCTATGGAAGGTCAGGGCTGTCCCACCCTATCCCCCTGGTTGTAGTCTGGTGAAGCTGTTAAGACCTTGCTAGGTCAATAGCGTAGACATTTCGAGAAAAAAGAACCTTCCCTCTGAGTTCTGCCGATAGTGGAAAAGAAGGTTCCTCTATCACCCTTCGCTGTTGATTTTTACCAAGGTCATCTCCTTATCCACTACAGCCTCACTAAAGATTCTTCCTGCCTATCCTATACTAAACTTCCCCCTCTCTACATCTCTACTGGTAACGTACGCTCTAACCCTACTCCTACACCCTAACCCTAACTCTAACACTTCCTTCCCTCATCATATTTAATATGCGCTTGTAAGGGGAAAAGTTGCCAATTGAATAGCGAGTGGATGCCACTTTAACAATACATTATAGTTTAATTATGTAATCGCATCGCAAAGATAGTCACCAAGACTGGATATTTAAGTATTTATTGGCGACTAGTATGAGCAGCTCCACTTACACATAGTGCAAATTATACGCACGAAAGTAGGAAAATTTCTAAGCTAATTATCTATTCTAGTTGAAAATCTGTTGCCATGTACACAGTGCTTGTATTTTCCAGGAGTTGTAATTAACAAGCAGTTCTCCTGTGGGTTCAGTTTTATCATTTTAGACCTTATCGTCACTTAACATTAGATCTGTTGTTGTTATCACCAGATCTACTGATATTATTTTAATGGCTTATTAAGAATATCTTTATAATTGATAGAGGACCTTTTTTACAATATGAAGTGATATATTTAATGCTGCAGAAAATACTACAATGAGTGACTCTTCACTTATACTTGATGCTTGCAAGGACCAACTGAATCGTCTTCGTGAATTATCAAACTACATTAGAGGTGGAGAAGGTAATTAAGATTATTATAATTGATGAAGGACCATCCCACAGTCAAAGTTTACATAGAGTAGAGATAGTTATAGCAATTGATGAGGGGTGTTTTTCGGCAATCACTTTTGCGTGACAATTTAGTGTATGACCAGTATTATTGCTAAGATTATAGTAAGTATATTTTTTTCTAAACTTGTTGTTTTCGCAAAAGGATCATTTGGAATTGGTAAAAGAAATGGAGAGAGGGCTGATCGCAATTTGATACGATTCAGTACTCACTCCTTTGACGTGTTGCATGAGCGTAATGTCAAGTCACCAAGATTTGTTAGTCCTGATATAGCTATATACAAGTCAGAGTGAAAGTGGTGGTTATTTCAAAAAGATTAAGATTCAGGTAAGAGAGTCTATTAAAAGTATATTATTATTAGTCTATTAGCAGTATACTAAACCCGCAGTTACACGTCTGCGTTTACTAGGCATTTGCTAGTCACACCGTCGAATACGCATCCAGGGACCAGTGGAAAATTATATAAGAAATCTGCCCAGATCCATTTACGTTACTTGTCTAGATTTACCATGGACACTTGTTGCAAATCTAAGTAAAAAAGAGCCAAATGTATTGTCAGGGTCTACCCCGGAGATTATTCCTTACTCCCTCCTCCTCCCTCGGAGTTGAGGTAGGTACTGTCAGATTCTTACTGACTAAAACTCCACGGAAAAATATTTGCCACCCTAATGTAGTGCCCTGGGAACGCGTGAATATGCACAACGATACCCTGTCAGTAAAGCCCAGAGCGAACATCAGGGCCACGCACTGGCTGAAACAGCCTGGTGGACCTGTCTTTTCGTTGCCACTGTTGCCAAACCAGTGTAATAGAAGCTTTTAAACGACATACGCCAGTTTTTTTTTATTGAGGTTGTCTCCTTATCTCTATAACTTTTTTACGTGGTCGTCTCCCACGGTACCTTTTTATAAGGTTTCCTCTCTTCTGGCACTCTAAGCTCTCCCGTCCTTTTTGTGACATTTTTTTCTCGCCCTATATATTACTTTTATGTGGTTTTCTCCCATCGTAAAAACATGCGTTGTCTATTTACCTAAATCATAGTCTTTATCCATGTAAACCGTGGCTTACGAGATCTCATTTAATTATCAAGTTGTTAATAAGTATTAGATTTACGTATGTATAAGATGTAGCGATGACAATATTTCTGGCAAACTTGTGGAAAATTAACAACGAAATGCGATTAATAACATTTTCTTATAACCGCGACAAAAATAATATATTTCTATCAAACAGTAACAACCTAGTAGATACTAGAAGGAGATTAAGTTAATAATCTTATCTCAGATTCTTCTTATGGGTGAGTTTTACAAATGGAAATCGAATAATAAGACTACTTTTAAATTTTGTTACAGGTGCGTTCCAGGTGCAGCTCGAGGAATGTATCAGAAAGGCAGTCATCCTCTAAAATTTTCTTCTGGCAAATTTATTCAATACTTATTTACCTGCTCCATAAATTATTAAATTGTATAAAACAAAATCGACGTCTGTATATATGTTTTTAATTGTTTTAGGACACACGACAGACTCTTATACGGTTTCCATTATTATTAACTGGATTATCAGTGTCGATGTCGTGCTTACTATATGTCTGTTAAATATGTGATATTATATTTTTAAGTTTATCTATATGTAGGACTAGCTGTTACCCGCGGCTTCGCACGCGTTTTTTTATATATTAAATAAATTTAAAATTGTGATCACACATCAAGTGTAAATTACAATAATGCTCTTTCAAAAATATTTGTAAGTATCACACGCACATCATCTACTGTAACAGTTAACGTGTATATTATATATATGAATACTAATAGTGTATCGAATGGAATGGGATTTATCATCAGCCACATAACTGGAACTTTAAACTACTATATCACTCAGTGCTCACTTACACTATATAAGAAAGTAATGAAAACATTAAGCTAAACATTATCAAACAATATGTGTTAAATATTTTATTATATAGATATAATATGTACATAGTGTCGATATAGTTATGTTATTATTATACCTTGCTATAATTTAAATCGCATATAAATATACGACTTTCAATTATATTTATTCTTGGAGTCCTGTACAGCACACGTTACACGCGCATGTTTACAATGAAGAACATATTTTTGATTAATTCCACACGGACGAATGCACGGATAACAGTTCATCACTACATAGTGTAAAACAAAGTCCTGTTCCACGTCTGTTTATATGTCTGATCGCGATAAGATCAAAAACTACAGAACGCCTCTTCATGTCGTTTCCACTAATATATCAAATAATTCTTGGGCAAGGCTTAGGTATAGTTTATCTTATTATCAGGGCGGGCAACGTTTGCTGAACCCGCTACCTTAAAATAAAATAGCTAATTAGTTACTTATTTGTCCGTAATATTGCCATTCAAATATTACTTGTAGTCCGGTGAAGCTGTTAAGACCTTGCGAGATCAATAGCGTAGTCATTTCTAAGAAAAAAACTATTCTAATAAGTCCAGCCTTTTCGGAGATATCCCAAAACAAATAAAAAAAAAACAGACATATCGACAGAATAAAAAAGAAATTGTTGATATTTGTAGCATCACAGATGTATGTATTCACCAAAAAGTATTTATTTTAATATTACATACACACACTTTATTTTTATAATACGTAATATATCACAAATCAAAAATTGGGAACAAAACTAACGTAGAATAAACTTTTTGAGTTTTTGGCGGGATTTCAGTCTGTCATGTAGTGGATTTTATATTTTATTCGTAATCTTGTGTTACTTGTCTCTATATTGTAATAAATTGGTGACGTTTTATGTAATATGGTTCATTTATACTGCACTAGCATCTTGGACATAGAAGAAAACTACCTATATTGACAACTTCAGAATTGGCAGTATGGGTTAATTCCTTCGACTGTCTTATTGGACGAATATTATTACTACTAAACTTTTTGAATAGCAACACAAAATAAACTTTAGAAATGTTTATGATATAAACGTAACACGTATAATTAAAAATTGTAGACAAAACTAACGTAGAATAAACTTTTTGAGTAGGAACACAAAATAAACCATGACAATATTTGCGATAGAATATTATCGCGTTACCATGGCAACGCATATAATACTGCCGTTAACTGAACCAAGGATAAATACCTGTCTTTTGTTTTATGGGAGCAAATAAATTAATGAACAAACAAATTGAGAAAACATGGCAAAGGGCTCATAGAATTTATAAATTAAAAATATATAGCCTATAACCATCTATGATTAATTCCGCGTCGAATGGTTGTGGTTTCATGCTGATCGGTCCAGTAGTTTTCGAGTTTACCTCGGACAAAGAAAACAAACTTTTAAGATTTAAATCCAGTCAAGTAGTGATTAGTTATAATCAGATTGTAAATAAAATGCAACGAGAATATCAGATAGAGCAACGGCCAGCATGTTTGGAGGTAGACCCGATCTTTTCGGGCATCCCCAGCAGAATGCCTCGCCCTCAACATCAAAATCAAAATTAAAAATTCTTTATTTAGCTTAGGCCCTAATAAGGCGCTTATGAACGTCAAAAACTACCACCGGTTTGGAAAACAACCCAGCCATCGAGAAGAACCGGCAAGAAACTCGATCGGGTACATTTTTTTTACATACATTCCCAATACATTATACAGCTTATAGTGGATGCACACAGAGGAGTCGATTCCAGACATCACTGTCGTTTACATACCGATCCACTCTATAATATCCTTTTGACACTAACACCCGCTTGACGTGGCGCTTAAATCTGCAGTCCGGCAAATCGGTAACATGTTTTGGGACCATGGTATTGTAAAACCTAACACTGTTACCTAAGAAACTATTACTGGTTTTACTAAGTCTGAAACATGGGACAACCAGTTTAATACAGTTTCTAGTTTACATTATGCCGGTCTTTTACTAAATTTAGTTTTTCAAAGTTTTTACGGACATAAATTAAATTATCAAGAATGTATTGGGAGGGTAGAGTTAAGATACCGAATTCCTGGAATTTCGTTTTTAATGATTCGCGAGGTCCCATATTATATATTGCTCGAACTGCCCGTTTTTGTAATAAAAATATGGTATTTACCTCAGCAGCCGTACCCCACAGCAGAATACCGTAAGACATTATGCTATGGAAGTAAGCGAAGTAGACTAACCTAGCAGTGGCAATATCTGTAAGCTGGGGAATTTTCCATATTGCGAATGCAAAAAGGTAGGTAGGTGCACAAACAGTCAACACATATTTTTATAGCTCTTGTAATTCTCATGTTATTTTAAATATTTAAATAAGATATAAAGTGTTTTGACTTACTGTTAGTTACAGTTAAGTGACATGGTAAAAGATCTGGAGTAAGTAATCCAAGCTTCACATATACACTGGTTCACTGCATAACTTTATACAATACACTAACTATAGTTTACAAGATGGCAACCAGAAGGGCTAAACCTGATTCGGAGGATCCTGTCAAAGGCTTAGAACGAAAGTTCGATGAATGCATGTCCTCATTTCAAGCTCGACTTGACAGTGCACATCCCATGAGTATAGCTCAGCTGGCAGCTGATTTTTCGTCATTTAAGGACAGCATGCAATCAGCTCTTGAAGCCCTCAAGATCCAGATGAACTCAGTTTCACAACTGATAGATGAGCTGGATAATAGGAGCCGAAAAAAGTTTTTACTGTTTCGAAGAGTACCAGAAAGTGGCGATGAAAAGGTGCTGAATGTTGTGGCAGATATCATAGTTACTAAACTAAAAATTTCGGACTTCACAGACGCCAGTATCAAGTCTTGTTTTCGTCTTGGTTCCATGGGAAACAGGCCAAGGACAATTCTAGTAAAATTTATTAGTACCGATTTAAGATCACAAGTATGGCGCGCCAAAAAGTTTTTGAAAAGCAGCGGTCTAAGCATAGGAGAATTCCTGACACCTTTACGACGCGAAGTCTTTCAAGAAGTCCGTCAGACACACGGTATGCATCGGTGCTGGTCCCAGGACGGTATAATCTTTCTTAAACTGCAAGACGGGGCAAAGATCCGCCTGTATTCGCTTGCCCAACTCAGAGATATACCTATTCCTGATAAGCAAGATACGGCTAATAATGATATAACGAAGACCCGTTCTGGACGAATTCACAAGAAATAGTCTATATTTCTGCGAAATACTTCTTGACATAGTCGTAGTTATATGTATACAGTTTTCATGTTGTGGTTAAGTCTGATTGGGTAGCTGACATCGCGACACAATATTTTTTTTTTTTTACGTTATTTCTTCTTTTATTTTATATATCGTAGTAGGTTTACTATATGTATGATTAAAGATGTCAGTGTCAGTATTACCACCACAGACTAAAGAATATCACTATTACCACAGACTGTTTTTGTATATTTATGTTTGCTATTAATATGGTTTGCGTTCTGTTTTCGCCTATTTTAGTATATACGTGAAATTGTTTTATATTTAATTTTATATTTCCCAACACTGTAATAGATTGCTACTCTGTATGTTTATTTGTAGCAGTGTAATCGAATTAGTGTTTTTTGTTTGTTAGTATTTTCTCCAACCAACCAGCTGTAGATGTGAAGCATCTATAATTAATTTTTAATTGATTTTCAATCATAACATAGTTTATTATAAATATTATATAATAATAACTCAATTTATATTTATTTATATATATTACTTATTTGTATGGATATTACGGATAACTCTGATTCTTTTTACTCTTGTGACTCCCTTAATTCTTCGACTGATTCTTTACATGTAAATATTAGTGATAAACTTAATGATGTCTTCAATAATTATTCAAGAAACTTAAACATTTGTCATATTAACGCACAAAGTATCCCAGCACACCATGCTGAACTTCTTGATACCTTCCGCAGCGACCTTATTCACGCTTGTCTATTATCCGAATCATTTTTGAAGCCATCATTACCCTCCGCTTTTTTTCACTACCTGGCTATGTTCTTATTAGAAATGATCGCACAGGAAAAGGAGGTGGCGGCGTGGCCATATATTTACGCTCTGATATTGAATTCAAAATAATATCCCAATCTACTTCCATATATTCTAAGGATATGGAATATATATTTTTAGAGATTACCCTTAGTACGATACCTTTCCTGTTAGGAGTGATATATGCACCTCCAGCAGTAGATTGTTTTGATAGATTTGAACAAATGCTTGAGACGTATTTACCTATTTATGATCACTTACTCATCATGGGTGATTTTAACACATGTCTCCTATGAAATGACAACCGGTGTAAGAAACTTAAACATATTATGGACTCTCTAAATCTAAATATACTTGAATCTGGTACCACCTACCATATCCATAATTCACATTCTATTTTAGATCTTATTCTTACCTCAAATATTGACCGCATTTCCTGTCACGGACAACTTGAAGCGCCTGGTTTTTCACATCACCACCTCATCTATGCTTCCTATAGGCTCAAAGCTCCTAGATTCAAACCAAAAATCTTACTCCAGCGATGCTTCTCACTTATTGACAAAAACAAACTTCGAAATGATGCACTAAATATAGATTGGTCACAGAATGTGGGTGTCGATGAGATTGATGATAAAGTTAGTCTTTTTAACGAATTTGTATTAAAACTATATGATAAACATGCCCCGTTACGTCCAGTGCGTATAAAACGTCCTTCGGCACCTTGGATGAATAATGAAATTCGTTCACTCAGGGCTCGCCGAGATCGTTTAAAACGGAGGCATAAGAAGAATCCTACAGATGAAAATTGGAGTGTGTTTACGAACGTAAACATTAAAAAAATGTATATTTTTATTTTTATATTAGTGGCAACATTGTCATTTAAAAAAAAGTCACTTCCTTCATTCCCGTTCATACGTACTATATGTGTCTCTGTGTATTTCTTATTTAATAAAAGTTTAAATTCAGTATTATCTCGACCATCGATAAACAGAGTGCTTTCAAGAATGCTAGAAATCGCTGCAATCAGATAGTTCGAAATGCTAAACGGAGATTTTTCCACGCAACAGTTGAAAACTGTGATTCAAAGGATATCTGGAAGTTTTTACGTACCTTAGGCTTTGGGAAGAAACAGCACGTCACAAGCATTACTTTGGATGTAAACGATTTAAATAATCATTTTTCAAAACCAGCTCACGTCCTCAGTGATAACATTAAGGCTTCAACTATTAGTAGTATCCTAGACACGGATTCGTCTAATAACTTATTTACATTCTCCCCAGTTATTGAAAAGGACATTTTGAATATTATTATGTCTATTTCAAGCAGTGCTACTGGTTACGATGGCATTGGACGTAATCTTATAGTTCCAATATTAGATACTATTTTACCTTTCATAACACATATTATTAACTTTTCTCTTTATTCTGGTACATTTCCGTCGTTATGGAAAAACGCACATATAATCCCCTTACAAAAACAAAGTCATCCTACTGAGACCAAACATTATCGCCCCATCGCTATCTTACCACTTTTATCTAAGGTTCTCGAGCGAGTAGTACATCGTCAATTAGTTGCCTTTTTAAACTTTAACTGTGTCCTTAATACTTTTCAATCTGGTTTTCGCCCGGCTCATAATACTTGCTCTACATTAATTAAAATAACTGATGATATACGCCGCGCTATGGATAATAGTAAGCTTACTCTTCTAACTTTGATCGATTTTAGTAATGCATTTAACTGTGTAGATCATGATATTTTATTATCACTTCTTTCTTCTCTTAATATGTCACAATCTGCTGTTGAGTGGTTTTCTTCCTACCTGAAAGGACGTCGACAACGTATCAAGATTAATGATTTATTTTCTGATTGGTGCGATGGTGTTGTTGGCGTACCTCAAGGGGGTGTTTTGTCACCTCTACTTTTTTTTATTTTCATTAATACGCTTGTTACAACGATACAACATAGTAGTTACCATCTATACGCAGATGATGTTCAACTCTACCAACATTTTGAACTCGATGCTGTTTCAGAGTGCATACAAAAGATGAATGATGACCTGAACTGCGTTCACTCTTGGAGTGAGGAATACGGTCTTTTTATAAATCCAATAAAAACACAAGTCATAATTGTCGGTCGCCGAGCTGCCCTAAGCCGGTTAAATATTGAAACTTTGCCCAAAGTTACGTATAATAACATTAGATTAGAATACTATTCTCAAGTCAAAAATTTGGGTCTGCACATTTCCCAAGACTTATCATGGGCTGAACATATCAATACAATCAGTGAAAAGATTTATGGAGTAATGCATTCCCTTAAAAGAATGCAAAATTTTTTACCATTTTCAACCAAGAAAACATTTGTCAACTCGCTGTTACTTCCTATAATTGATTATACCGACATAACTTATCCAGACCTTACAGAGGAGTTAAACAATAAACTCGACCGTCTACTAAATTTGTGCATTCGTTACATTTTCGGGCTTTGTAAGTACGATCATATCTCTTAATTTCGTGCGCAACTAAACTGGCTAGATATACGTTCACGTCGAAATGCTCACATATTGCATTTTCTATATCGTATTTTATTTGATCCTCAATCTCCACAATATCTCCAGAAGCGATTCATTTTCCTAACGGCTCATGGACGTGATTTTCGTTCGGCATACACCAAAACTCTAGAGACACCTCAGCACAGATGTAATGTATTTTCGAACTCCTTCACAATAACTGCCATACGATTATGGAATTCATTACCGCCTCGACTTCAAGAAGTTGAAACTATAATAACTTTAAAATTCAATTACACCGACATTTAATTGAGAAACAGGAGGCAGAGTGCTCATAATTGTGCAATGTTTATTACTATCTTTGTTATTGTTCTATATTTGTATGTATGTATGTCTATATGTGTATGTATATTTATACTATATATGTATATATATATATATATTTATTTCATTATTTATGTGCATATATGTGTAGCGGCGGGCGAGAGACGCTGGATCAGCATTTTCGAGCTTGAACGTTATTTAGAGCGCGGCGTTCGCCAGTCGCTTACAGAGCACCGTCCCGCGCGTATTCCTTGTATTTACCTTGTTGTAAGGGGGAACACTTTTATTGCATAAATATATTACCGTGTTTAACAGACTTTTGGGACATTTCATTTGACAATAATTATCGTCACGCAAACCTTCACATATGTATATATTTCTTTATCAATTTTATTTTGCTTTTTATTGGCACTACCTACAAAAGTTTTTGACATCAATACCGCTGGTTAGCTGGAAGAGAATGCCTCATGGCATTAAGCTCGCCAGTGTACAACCAAATGTGTGCAATAAAGAATTCATTCATTCATTCAATGCAGCAGAACTTAATCTGCTCGCCATTTTTTTAATGTGAGGGCCCCATTGTTATTTAGAATTTAATGTAATTCCCAAGAATACAGTATTGTTAACTAACCCTACTAAATTCCCTTCGATTATGATTCTACTATCAACCTGTCTAACAACTCTCGTGGTCCATTCCCAATATTTAGAAGGCGGTACGGTGTCGTTGTTCTAAATTAATTGTTCCGTTTGTATATATCCTGGTTGAGTTGAATGAATCAATTTTTGAAGTGAAAACTTTTTAGGCACGATAATTCATGTCTGACAGGAGATCAATTTATGAATTCGCGTCAGTGACATGTTAGCAATGCGTGACCGACCGTATTGCACTTGTGCCTAACTAGCAATGCGTATATCGGCCTGTGTATATGTAATATTTATATTTTGTATCATCATATCTTAGATTGATTAATAAACTGTATGTGGGGACCTAATAAAACACCACATTATAGTCAATAGGTTTCTATTGTTTACAATAAAATTGCGAATAACTACGGGTACAGTAATAGCGGTATAACAGAGTGATGTAGTCCGGTGAAGCTGTTAAGACCTTACTGGGCCAATAGCGTAGACATTTCGAAAAAAAAAAAAAAGAAACAGAGTGATAGTACGTGTAGGCAACGTAAGCGATCGAACCGACTGACCTTGGACTGACCGGCCGTCGTTTCCTTCTTTATGCGCCTGCGCGTGGAGGCGTGGCCGGATTTAATTAATCGCGGCTGCACTCAACCTTCGGGTCGCTATTATTATGCGACACCACATGTATATAATTATTGCTCGGAGTGCCAATATATATAAAAACTAAGCTAATGTTAATAATTCCAATCAATATACAATACACAAATAAAATTTAAATAACGTCTGTAATAAATTATAATTATGTATGTGCAAAGTCGTTTCATTAAAAAAAATCAAGGCATAAGGAGAATAGTCAAAAAAATTAAATAACTCTTTTGGATCTTTAAATTCATTGTAATCTGAACTATTAAAATTTCATAATTCGTACAAATTAATTATTAAAATTAGTCTGTATAAGATCACATTCAAAAATACATTATTCAGTTTAGACCTAAGAAGGTGCTTAAAGACGTCAAAGCTACCACTAGTGCGGACAAACATTCTAATCATCGAGAAGAACCGGCATGGAGTATCTACTTTATATTTATACAATCCTTTGTGGTGGATGTACAGAGAGGAGGGTAATTTCCGCACATCGCTTTAAAAACACTTTAAAAATGCCCACACCCATTAAAATACCCCTCGACCTATTTGAATGCTTCTATCGGCTGCAGAAATAATCGTTTATACTTCTATGCTAATATGTCTTTAAAATCATCTATTATTGCATTGTATTGAACTGGATGACTGACTCCTTGACGCACAGCCAAAACTATTGACGTTAGAAACATTAAATTTGGACACTGATCTCTTTTTGTAGCTAGCGGTTTGCTCAAAAGCATTTTTAATTGGGGTTCAATTAAACTAATAAGAGGATAACAAAAGAAATTGCCTGCTTTTGTAGGTGGTAGAGCCATGCTAAAGCTATTACTGGTTTCAGCATGAATGTTTCAGCTTACCCGGGGTTCAGCGATCCGATGATTGTTTTGTAGCGTTTCGTTCGGTCAATGAGAGCCCCAGAGGACCACCTTTCTTGATGGCAAGCCGATCTCTTTTCCATAACACAAACAAGAAATAAATACTAAGGCTTCAATCATTTTCTTCTTGTTGGCAGTAAATTAATTTATCTTATTTACTACTAGCCTCTGCCCGCGACTTCGTTCGCGTGAATAGTTACTTTGTACTAACGCTAACACGCAGCGGAAACTCTCAAGAAGAAAAAAAACCCGATTTTTAAACATTCTTCATTGGTGTTTCGCTCCTACTTATCTTAGCGTAATGATATATAGCATATAACCATTCCCGATAAATGACATATATAATAACATTGAAAGAATTTTTCAAATCGGACCACTAGTAGTTCTTGATATTACCCCCTAGAACGTCACAAACTCACAAACTTTACCTCTTTATAATAATAGGTCATTACTATGAAATTGCTCTTCTGCAGTACTGGCCATTTCAAACCAAAATAATTTTTGTTTGGCGAAGAATTTCAAATTAATTTAATTTTCAAAACATGGAAATCTTTTTCCAAAAGTAGTCATTTGTTTATTTAGTGTTTCATTTTCATCGCATTTCAATCTTTTTTGTCATCATGGATACGTTAAAAATTCAAGTAATTATGGAATAGGAGTACCATCGTGGCAGCAACGCGGCACAAGCGGCACGCAACATCAACGAAGTTTACGTAGCTAACACTACAAACCAAAGAACCACCTGTTATTAGTTTGCTCGTTTCCTTTCTAAGAATTTCGACCTGAAAAATGAACCTTGCGGTCGTCCGAAGACTTCGGTCGACAATGACGAATTAAAGGCGATTGTGGAAGCTGATGAATGATACACAATCTACTGCTGAATTAGCAGCAGCTTTCGACGTTAGCGTCAATACAATATTGGTTCATTTGCATCAAATTGGCAAGATAAAAAAGCTTGACAAATGGGTGCCCCACGAACTCAATGATCGCCAGCGCGAAGTACGCGTTGAGACGTGCCTTGCACTGCTCAACAGACACACAAATGAAGGAATTTTGATCCGCATTGTTACCTGCGATGAAAAATGAATTCTATTTGATTACCGCAAGTGCTCAGCAAGTTGGTTGGATCCTGGTTCAGCACCTAAACAATGCCCTAAACGAAAACTTACCCCTAGAAAAGTGATGGGCACTGTTTGGTGGTCTAGCGCCGGTGTGATTCATCACAGCTTATTACCAAACGGGGTGAGCATTACTGCAGATGTGTACTGTAAAGAACTGAACACAATGATGGAGAAACTGACACATCTCCAACCAGCATTGGTCAATCGCTCGTCTCCGCTGCTCTTGCACGACAACGCGTGACCTCATACTGCACAGCAGACGGTTTCCAAGTTGCAAGCACTGGGGTTGGAAGTTTTCCGTCATCCGCCCTATTCCTGGTGAGCCTTGCGCCTACAGACTGTTACTTTTTCCAGAATTTGGATAACTCTTTGGCGGGAAAAAATTTCAATACCCGAGAGGCATTACAAAATGCCTTTGAAGAATTTGTTGCCTCTCGTCCAGCTGATCTTTTTAAGAAGGCCATCAATAAACTGCCACTGCGTTGGCAAAGATGCATTGATTGCATGGGTGATTACTTCGATTAATACAAATAAATAATACATGAAAAAAATTCGTTTAAATTTTTTTATACAAAACGACAATTTCATAGATAAAGACCTAAATATAAGATACGTTTTTGGAATATTTATCATCGCGATTTGATTATAGTCTTTAACTATGTATACAACTAGTTGACCCGTGCACCAAATATGTCATGAAGTCTGTACCAAATCGGTTATTACCTGTGCCAATTGTATTTTTAAACGCCAAAAATCTTAATAAACCTAAAATCCCATTTCAATGACATCTACTACCGATTTCAATTATATATGGGAACTATACAGAGACTCACTCAAACATATACTCAGTTGGTATGTGAGAAATCTTTTAAAATAACAGGTGAACACGGGCTTAGCTTGAGTTTTACTAAGGAGTGAATAAAATTTTACCTAGTTGAACACATATTTAAAGTACTTTGTTATAAAAGGGTGTTGAAGCTGTCTCTAGCTAATCTGATTTAAGTCGTTTATGCAAGCAACACAAATAGCATTCGTTCAATTCAATTTCATTATTCAAAAACGTTTCATTACATGCAGATTTTGCGAACAAATTAAATTCTTTAATAATATTATTGTTCAGATCTTCGTTTCAAAAAATTTACTTAATTTCAGTTAAATTATTGTGAAATTATAGTTAAAAGAAAATGATGTGATTACTTAAGTAATAAATCCATAAGATTAATATATTATAAACTGTCAAATACATCATCAAATGTCAATAGTGTTGTTGGGTCCCTACCGGGATATGGAATGATATGCACGAGAGTCAGCCAGCTGGGCTCTTCTCGCTCGCTCCTTTGTGGAGAGGGCGGGGAAACCGTGTCAGGGAATACTTCTCTGACGGTAGCGTCTTCTCTAGCCGCTACAACGGCCGGATCTTGTGATTCGAGGCTTATTCTCGTAGAGACATGTCTCATAGGTAATTAGTCCTCATCTGCTCGGATTAGTTCTCTGAGCTGAGGTTTGAAGAGAATTTTTCTTTTACTCGAAACTGGGCAATCTGGGATGGGTCTTCTTTCCGGCGGCCTAGCGTGAAGCGGTGCTATCCCCCTGAGGTGGGGGTACACCGACGCGTCCGCTCTGCTAAACATTCGCTTTGCTAAGCGTCTAATAAAATCCTCGAGGCTCTCTACTTGTAGGTCGCGCGCATAGTCTTATTTTTGACATAGCGTGGGGCCGAGGCAATCAATCTCAATGCAGAATTCTGAAGTCTCTGTAGTTTTTCCTTATTTTTTGTTGATAAGCATCTGTACCAGGCGGGGGTGGCGTAGGTTAGACACGACCTAATATATGTTTTATATATTGCAGTTTTGGTGCGTAAGGGGAGCCTAGACCCCAGAATCATTCTTGTAGCGTACTGGTCATAGAAAATTGTCTCTGGCCTTTTTCAAAAACAGCGACATTTTCGTTGTCAAAAAGATACAAATTTTTCCTCGACAAAAGTGGACATTAAAAGTTTCGGTTGCAAAGTCAATCTTTGATTTTATCATAATTTCACATCGAACACGCCCCAAAATTGGTGACCCCGACGACCGAACGGCGAGGCCCTATATAACGGTGACTTCTACACTGCACCGACGAATTTCATGACGGCCAACTACGCAGAGGAAAGGACCCCTGCATGACCCGTGACTCATCCACTTCCAACACAACAACTCAACAAGGAACAAACGAGAACTGTATCTCAGCTTGAACCATCAACCGTCTACAATATGGACTCACCAGCAATGCAATTGGCTTCGCTTAGAGAAAT
This sequence comes from Antheraea mylitta, assembly GCA_014332785.1. NCBI lineage: Eukaryota > Metazoa > Arthropoda > Insecta > Lepidoptera > Saturniidae > Antheraea > Antheraea mylitta. Next base: position 23,404 of record JACEII010000418.1, on the reverse strand, counting down.
GGTGCAGCAACTTACACATGAAATAGCGTCCCTAAAAAACCAAAAACAACGTGCATCCCGTAGCCCCTCTACCAGCAGAAGACAACACCATTCACCTGCGCTACGATGTTGATATCACACGAAATTTGGTAGGCAAGCCAAGAAATGTACTCCTCCTTGTAATTGGAGTGAACAAAAACTCAAGCAGCAATCAGTAACGGCGGGCACTGATTGCTGTTTATTAGAAAATAATAACCGTCGCTTATTTGTTACTGACTTTCATCAGTCAATTCACAACTGACATTCAGTACATTAAAGGTTCTGAAAACCTTATTGCTGATGCCATGTCACGAATTGAGGCAATTTCATTAGAGCAAGAGTATGAAACCTTAGCACGCTCTCAAGGCACTGATGAAGAACTTCAAAATTTATTGAAAAACGGTTCAAGCCTTAAACTTACCAAAATTAATATTCCTGGTACTGGCGTTTCTCTATTTTGTGATGTTTCCACAGATAGGCCACGTCCGTATGTGACTCCAGAACTGCGGCGGGTTGTGTTCAATAAGCTGCATAATTTGAGCCATCCCGGCGCACGAGCTACCACCCGCCTTGTCACCGAGCGGTATGTTTGGCCATCCGTTAATAAAGAATGTCGCGAGTGGTCGCGAGCGTGTCCTGCCTGCCAACGCAGTAAAGTCTCCAGGCATAATACCGCTCCCCTAAGTAATTTTAAAACCCCATCTGGTCGATTCCTCCATGTCCATTTGGACATCATAGGACCACTGCCTGTTTGGTTTGCGATGGTTATCGCTATTGCTTAACAGCAATAGACAGAGTAACGAGGTGGCCAGAAGTATGGCCAATGCGTTCTATAACCGCAGAAGAAGTGGTAGAAACTTTTACTAGAGAATGGATCTCTAGATTTGGCATACCACTCTGTATCACGACCGACCAGGGTACTCAATTTGAGTCTGACTTATTCCGCAGACTCCTCATCACTTTTGCCACTACACGACGAAGGACAACCGCATATCACCCACAGGCAAATGGTATGATAGAGCGCGTACATAGGCAACTTAAGGCCTCTTTAATGTGCCATGAACAGTCCTGGTTGAACGCTCTACCATTTGTACTTTTAGGCATGCGCTCCGCTTTTAAAGAGGACCTCAAGTGTACAGCCGCCGAGCTCATGTACGGTGAAACATTGAGACTCCCAGGAGAACTACTCGTTGCACCACAGAACCCTATTAGTGAAGATCCAGCTGATTTAGTCGTTAGGATGCGTCAACATATGTCGAAGATTCGACCAGTACCGACATCTCGCCATGGTAACCAAAAGTCTTTCTTATTCAGAGACATATCAACAGCTACCCATGTATACTTGCGTGATGACTCTGTTCGACGCCCTCTTCAGCCGCCTTATACTGGACCTTATCAGGTTCTCGAACGGTCAAGTGACGGCAAAACGCTTACTTTGGACATCAAGGGTAAGAAAGTGGTAGTCAGTATAGATCGTGTTAAACCTGCTTTCTTCTCAGAAGTTACTCCTCAACCCTTAGTTCCACCATCTTCACCAGTCACATCCGTTCCTCCTATCCTCAAGCCACCTATAGATAATTTATTAGCTTCACCCTACGTTACTCGATCTGGACGTCGTGTCAAATTTAAACCGACGCTAGATTTGTAAATACGAGTAACTTTTATGTATATAGTTGTATTATTGCCATTGTAACTAATTTAGGTGTATTATAATATTATTAAGACTGTTGTAACTTGATTTTTTTTATATCAATTCTTTATAACTTTGTCTTTACTTTTTTAAACTAAATGTAAATATGTGTATAACGTCATACTTTGTAAATGTTTTTATACTGGGCTTTCTTTACTCCGTAGGGGGGTGGTGTAGCGTACTGGCCATAGAAAATTGTCTCTGGCCTTTTTCAAAAACAGCGACATTTTCGTTGTCAAAAAGATACAAATTTTTCCTCGACAAAAGTGGACATTAAAAGTTTCGGTTGCAAAGTCAATCTTTGATTTTATCATAATTTCACATCGAACACGCCCCAAAATTCTTAATGCCCTCATCGCCATTCTGGCTCGCGCTGAAGCCGCCTCCGCTTGGGCTTGAAAGGTGAGATTTCTATCAATCCAGACGCGGAGATATTTCACTTTCTTTAACCACGGTATAGGTTCTCCATGTAGTGTAAGCGGGGCCGGCTGTCTGCCGGTTCTCGTTATAATGGCCTGCGTCTTGTTCACATTAACCGAGAGCCGCCATTTGGCTAGCCATTGAGGCAGGGCATTCAGTGTGGGCTGGAGGAGTGCAGCCGCTCTCTGTCGGTTAATGGAAGTGGCCATATACGCGGTATCATCCGCAAAGAGAGCTAAATCAGCCTTTCCTATGGTCGGTATATCGTCCGTATATAGGGCGTATAGTAACGGAGATAGGCAGCTGCCCTGCGGCACCCCCGCGCGCAGCCGTATCTCTCTTGACAAGCAGTTCTCGATTTTAATTGTGGCTCTTCTATTACTTAGGAAGGATTTTATGACTTGATGTAATCGGTAATCTATAGTCGTGGTAGTCGTAAGCTTGAATAAAAGTCCTTCATGCCAGACACGATCGAATGCCTTCTGCATGTCAAGGAGTACAGCCGCCATGTACCCTTTCTTTGCATGGCATTTTATGGCGGTGTCGACTACTCTTATGAGCTGTAGTGTGGTCGAATGATCTGCACGAAAGCCGAATTGTTCTGGTCTGAGCTTAATTGCTGTCTTCAAGGTTGGTAGTAATAGTTTTTCAAATAGCTTGGACATTGTATTCAGCAAGGTTATGGGGCGGTAGTTCTCAGGACTTCTAGTATCTTTGCCCTGTTTTGGAATCATAATAATTTTCCCCGATTTCGAATCCTCCGGGAAATGTCCGGTTCTAAGTATGCCATTATAAAGCCTTGTAAGCGCCGCGACAGTTTTCCACGGTAGGTGGCGCAGCATATTATTATTAATATTATCTCGACCCAGCGCCTTCCTCGGGTTGAGTTTGTACAGCGCCCTCTGTACTAATCTCGGCGAGACAAAGAGAGGTATACTGCCGGCTCCGGTCGCTGGGTTCGATTCTGGTCTGTAGTTTTCTAAGTAATGCAGGACTGTCTGATTATGCTGGGAGTCAGAAATCGTATTAGGTGCTGAATTTTCGTACATTTCTGTGGCGAATATTTCCGCTCTGTCTGTGGCAGTAAAGTACGGTTGGCCTTGAACATATAGTGGGCGGACCGGTTCCGGGGCCGCACTTAAGCTCCTACACAGCCTGTGCAGCGACGGTATATTTTCACCCACTGTCTCTAGGTGTGTTTGCCACGAAACGTTGGCGTGGGCGTCTAGTAGGCTTTTAACTCGCTCTATCAAGCTGTTCAGTTTGCTTTTGATAGTGGGGCATCTAGTATGTTGCCACACTCGTCGAAGCTTCTTTTTCTCAACTATCAGGTTGCGGATCCTCGCAGGTAAGGGTGGTAGTCTCCTGTCGATGGTGACCAACCGGGATGACTGCTCGGCGGCTTGTTGAATAATGCTCGTCAGCCCTCTGGTCATTTCTTCGACATCTTGTTTAGTGCGCATGCACTGAGTATAGGTCATTTGCTCTAGTGTGGCGGCGTATTCATTCCAGTTTGTAAGAATACGTGTGCGCGAGAAATATACTCTTACTGGGGCGAGGTCAAATTCCAGTAAGACGGGGCGGTGATCTGAGGGTAGGTCAAGTAAGACCGTCTGGCGCGGTACTACGTTCAGCCCTGCATATATGGCGATATCCAGAACGTCTTGTGTTGTGGGGCCATAGTACATAGACTCGTCTGAACCGAAGATCTCGTATCCAGTTCTTTCCGCGTGCTGCTGCACGAGCCTGCCTGCGGTAGTGGTAGTCGAGGAATTCCAATAGACGTTTTTAATGTTGAAATCGCCTGCCAAAATTGTAGGCGTGGGCGAGTCCAACAAACTGTCCAAGTCTTTGTTTAGATTTGTCGTGAGTTGTTGGGGCGGGCGGTATGTGGCGAATAGTCTCAGTGAGCGGCCTGCCACGCTGATCAGTACTCCCAACGCGTAGAGCGACTGGAGCTCGCTGTATGGGATAGCCTGGTGGACGATTGCTCTTCTGATGAGCACCGCTAACCCCCTATATGCCATTCCTTCAACTGTTTGCTCGTCTTTCCTATATGTGATATAATTTGATATCTTGAAAGGATATCTAGGCACCAGGTGAGTCTCGGAGATAAGCATGACGTCTACGTCGTAGTCTCGTAAGAAGGTGTCAATTAGTTTCTTTTTGTTGCGCAGAGTCTGCGCATTTCAATGGACTATTCTTAGGGTTGTATTATCCATTGATGTTCATGCTTTTAACTAGGCCTTCCAATGCTCGGGAGCGTCCCTGCTTCTCCTTCAGGAATTTATTTTTGGCTAGTTTACTCAACGAGTCCCAATGAGTAATGAACTCGTCGTCTGACTCGGTAAGTTGAGCGGCGGTTCCCTTCTTTTTGTTTTTCTGTTTAGTGTATTGGAGTGATTTTGCACCTCCCGACGCGCGGGCTTTCCCCGCGCTCCTGGGGTCATTCGCCGGGGCCATGAGTGAGGCTTGTGCTGTTTCCTGGACCGTGTTTTGGGTTATAATGGGGCGGTCTTGTGCTCGTATTTTGCCTGGCTTGTGTAATGCCACCGTGCTAGCTTTCTTAATACGCGCCTCCTTACGGTAGACCGGGCACGACGAGTAGTTTGCTGGGTGGGGTCCCCCATAGTTAACACAAGTGGGTGGTTGGTCGCGGGGTCTGTCACAGTCCCGGGCAAAGTGTAGGCCGCCACATCTCACACAAGCTTGCTCCTTGTGGCAGTTAAAGGAGCTGTGCCGGAACTGTTGGCATTTATGGCATTGCGCGGGCCCAGTCCTCCCGCGCCATGCCTCAGCCCTGATTCCTCCGATGAGTAATAATTCATCTATATCGTATACAATTGCTGTGGTGTCAACGTCTTTCTTAAGGGCGACGAAAAATACGCCCCCCAGACGCCCACCTCGCGCCGTAATGTATTTGGCGAGTTCAGGTTTTAATCCTTTCTCTCTGACTGCCGTCTTGAGTTTTTCCGGGTCTGTAGTCGCGGGCAAGCCCTTAATGGCTACCTTCAGAAGCATCTCTTCTTGGAGTGAGTATGAGTACCACTTGATACCGGCGGCCTCCTCCACACAACTCGATACTCATTCTCGTCCCCCGGGAGGAATCGTACCCCATTCCCAAAGGGGTGAGCGTTCGCGGCCCTGCCAAGCTGCTTCGAGATTTTGGTTAGGTGATCAAACCACTCTGGTAAGTCCTCTACAACAATTGGTGGGTATTTTGTAGTTGCGTCTTTTTCATTAATTTTTGTTGCCGTCTCATTAGTCTGGGCCGTCGATGCCTCTGGCGCTGAGAATACCGATGAGGCTGTCTTTTTCTTTTTGGGTTTCGCAGGTACCGTCGTCAGTTTCGCGGTTGCTTGCTGGGTGGCGATTTTAGTTAGTGCGATTTTCCGCTGCTCCTTCGGCGCCGCCACTGTCGCGTACGACGTCGAGGCGACGGGCTTCGTCAACGGTGGTCTCTGATTGGCTGTGCTCGCCTGTGAGGTAGCGGGCCTTGTAGCTGTCTGTGTGGCCGACCGGGCAGGGGTCGGAGTCCGTGGGTTTTCTTTGGTTTGCAGAATTGTAATTCTCGCTTTTGGCTACGGTTTGGCGTGGAGTGGCGCGGGCGTCGAGGCGGGTGACGGCGTTGATACCGATGACGTCGATGTTGCAGGCAGCGCTGCTTTTTCCGCCGTCAGAACAGGGGTTTTCTGCGTTGTTGTTGTTTGTTGCGGGGGCGAGCTAGTGTCGGATTCGCTTGATAGGGACTGTCTTGGCTGAGAGAGGGCTGAGAGGATGCGGGTTCTGACACACCTCTCGTCAGTGTTGGTGTCATCGTCTTCGCGCTTCCTCCTCACAGCGCGACCCAAGGGGCTAATCTCATAAATGTACGCTGGAATCTCGGGTGGGGCTATTGTGCCTCCCGCCGCTAGATGTAGGGCTGTCTGGTCATCTGTTCTGACCAAGGTGCCTTCCGCCTCCGCTTCCCACAAGCGTAGGAAGAGGGCCATCCATCGCAGCATTTCTTTTGAGAAGGTGTCAGTCCCTACAAGTAGCGCTAGGGCGTGTAGGTCCCACTCATAGCGGCAGAGTGCGTTTTCGTTAAAGGGTGGTTGTGTAGGGTGTGTGGGCGGTTCCTCCTCAGGAGACGCCGGAGAGGGTCTGTAGTGGCTCTGGGTCCTTGTGAGAAAGCGGGGGTCATCGTGTGGGTGGTAGCAGAGTCCGTAGGAGTGCGTGTGGTCATCGTTTGCGTAGGTTCAATTTCCGAGCGTGTGCGTGTGGTCAGTGAGGTAATGGTGAGAGTGGGATGGCCGAAGCCTTGCTCCCTCGCACCGTTGCCCGGCGTTGCCATGGCAACAGAGGTGACGCTGATTGGCTCACCGCCGGGTTCCGCGTCGGGCGATTTGTGAGCGAGAGGGGAGGACGCTCTGTTTCACTATCGCGCCGCGACTAGACCGCTCACGTCGGCGGCGAAGGCGTATCTGCACGAGAGCTGAGAGCCAACTGGCCTTTATTGCGTATATAAGTCACTTATATTAATACATTTACAATGTGTGCGTGTTCCCACAGTGTCATATAGTCGTAGTAATGATTTACTTGCGAATATATCTTAGACAAATGTTCGAGAAATATGTAAATTGAAATAATGTCGATCAATAAACAAGATACTTTTTTGTAATCAAACTATTAAAGCAAGTATTTAATACGTATTTAAATTTTGTAATAATACGAATAGTCTCTGTTGTGTAGATGGTAAAGCCACGCTGAAGCTATAACAGGCTTCAGCATGAATGGGTCGGCTCGTCCGGGGTAGTGCCACCATCTCATAGAAAACCGACGTGAAATAATAATGCTTGCATTGTTCTATCGGTCAGTTAGAGCGCCGGACGCTCACCTCTCCTCACCTTCCCCCAACACAGGCTGACAACACACTTGCGACTCTCGTGATGTTGCAAGTGTCTACGGACGGTAGTAATCACTTAACATCAGGTGACCCACCTGTTCGTTTGCCTCCTATAGTATAAAAAAAAACATTTTGTCTGTGGATAACTTTTTTATATAAAATTGCTTCTCTTATTATTTCGGATTAAGAGAATAAATTTTCTCTCGTACATTTATATTTACATACATACAGTAGATTACATCCTTGAATATTCAATTTCTATATTGTCACCCAAATCTCCCCCCGAGTATTCAAAATTTATAATTATTACTAAAATCGCTATTGATTTTGGCAAATTATAATATTAAATATATTACAAATTCAAGATTTCATTTCGAACAGTTGTCATACATACGTTTGTATAGTTGTGTTAGATATAGAAAATTCTATAATTTCACTGAGAATTTTTTCATAATATACTAATTCTAATTTTATTCTCATACTTTATTATAACAAAAATTCCAAATTAAAATATCCTTTATTCAGTTTAGGTCTTGAAAGTGCGTTTAAAGCTACCACAAATACACACAATAAATACAAAGAATAAAAAAATACTTCGTAAAATCAAAATAAGAAAATCTGTCTGCTCATGAAAGTAATCCATGACTTAGATCTCCACGGTTACAATGATGTAGTTCAACCTGATGTAGCAATTATATTTAGTACAGTTGATAATGAATTTTAAACAGAAATGAATTTATTTTTAAAAGTTAATGGTAGTATTAAAACATCTTTGTTTTGGATTCATCGTTTGATTATATGTGTATCCATTACTTTTCAAAACGATGATACTGGGCACATCCCTATTACTCATAATGTACAGACTACATTTAATGCAATACCACCCAGAAATACCGCCCACCCATGGTGTCGTGTAAAATTAATTGAAAATTGTATCATGAGTTGTGTTAAATGTCTTTATTTTCGTAAAGATATATGTTTACTTAAAAATTGAGAGCCTTATGTAACCGCCTGTTTTTTTGTTTCAAATGTATAATTATTTTAATTTTCGTTTATACATGATTTTTATATTTATATAATAAAAAAACGTGGCAAATAACTGAGTAGCCAACCTGAAAACCTTTGATTATAGAATAAAAAAACACTGATAAAATTCAAGCTTTAAAAAAATCAATGAACTATGGTCGAATGTCGACCACTGGGCGACCACTAGTATATTTAATTAGGTATTTGAAACTTTTAAGTACTATACTTCTATCCTACACGTATTGTGTTTATATTACCCACTGTAGTTAATAGGATATGTGTGAATAAGCAAATATCCATTTGAAGTTTGAAATGTTTATTCAGATGTAATTTTCTACAGCTTTTCGTAAAAATTGGTATAAATTAACAACTAAATCCAAAGTACGCAACTAATATACATAAAAATACACTTGGAAAAACATTCCAAGCTACAAAGTGAGATTTTTTATTTACATATCAACGTATATTAACAATTTATTACGATTAAGTATATATTTGCTGTATCCGTTTAGGGTATTTAAACGTATGTAATCATTAAAAATTATCAGATCGCTTTTGGCACTTCAAATATTACAATCAAAATGGCGTCCGCACTCTACGTGTCTATGGTACGTTTATATTTTTGTTTTTCTTATATCGATTCTTTTTTGTTCTCGAACTGTCTACTCTGTTTGCCTAGCAAGGCTTTAACAGTTTCACCGGATTACTTTATATCAGTCCAGTTTCATCCATTAGCTATATTAACATTGTAAAGCTAAGGAGTTTGCTTGAAGAATGTTTCAGAATCACAGTTAACCTAGGTATTATTTAAAAATATTTTCACCTTACACGTAACCGTAGTCGAGAGTGAAAGTTAACGTGAAAGAAGCTATTGATATATATAAATAAAATTACTTTATAACGGAGGTTGTCTTCAAAACAAAGTTTTATGTATTAATACAACGCTTTCAGATTTTCGTCGCTTTGTGTATGGTTTCAGCTTCACCCCTTTTGCCATGTGAGTTTTATTTATTGTTATTTATTAAACGCATTTTACATTAGCGACCTTTTTAAATACACATAATGCATTGTATTTTAATTTCTATCAAGCTTTTTTGATAGAATTGATTACATTTACTATTTTGGCTTCTAATTTTCATTTCATTTTTAATTGTTAAAATTGACCTTTTAATTTGATTACATTAACTTTTTAATATTATAAACAGTGTAAGCTTTATCTTTATATTTGGGCTTCAGTATGGTATTTTTTTGGTACTGTAATTTTTTGACATTCTGATTGCTGACTGTTGTGTTTTTCGTAATTATAAATAAGCGACATATAAAATTACAAGACGCAAAGTCTCGAATAAAAGTAGAGTTCAAAACCGGCCGCAAAAGCTCTCCAATATACATACGTGGTTATAGTTATGCCATATACTTATGATTTTGCAAATTCATCAATAACCTGAATGATTTAAAGTTGTTTCTACAAGGACGCGAGCGACACGAGAATATTTGAAATGAGTGTATAATCTAAAATTATGCACTCATTTTTATGTGCCGGCTGTGAGACATTAAGTGCGTATCTTGGATTTTTGATAAATATTAGGTTTTTACCTATGAAATTGCGGTTTTGTATGAAAAAATTTAAACGACTTTTTGTCATGTATTTTTTATTTGTATTAATCGAAGTAATCACACATGCAATCTATGCATCTTTGCCAACGCAGTGGCAGTTTATTGACGCCCTTCTTAAAGAAATCAGCTGGACGGGAGGTAACAAATTCTTCAAAGGCATTTTGTAATGCCTCTCGGGTATTGAAATTTTTTCTCGCCAAAGAGTTATCCAAATTCTGGAAAAAGTAATAGTCTGTAGGCGCAAGGCTCACCAGGAGTAAGGCGGATGACGGAAAACTTCCAACCCCAGTTCTTGCAACTTGGAAACCGTTTGCTGTGCAGTATGAGGTCGCGCGTTGTCGTGCAGGAGCAGCGGAGACGAGCGATTGATCAATGCTGGTTGGAGATGTGTCAGCTTCTCTATCATTGTGTTCAGTTCTTTACAGTACACATCTGCAGTAATGCTCACCCCGTTTGGTAAGAAGCTGTGATGAATCACACCGGCACTAGACCACCAAACAGTGCCCATCACTTTTCTAGGGGTAAGTTTTCGTTTAGGGCATTGTTTAGGTGCTGAACCAGGATCTAACCAACTTGCTGAGCACTTGCGGTAATCAAACAGAATCCATTTTTCATCGCAGGTAACAATGCGGATCAAAATTCCTTCATTTGTGTGTCTGTTGAGCAGTGCAAGGCACGTCTCGACGCGTACTTCGCGCTGGCGATCATTGAGTTCTTGGGGCACCCATTTGTCAAGCTTTTTTGCCTTCCCATTTTGACGCGAATGGACCAATATTGTTTTGATGCTAACGTTGAAAGCTGCTGCTAATTCAGCCGTAGATTGTGTATCATCAGCTTCCACAATCTCCTTTAATTTGTCATTGTCGACCAAAGTCTAAAGACGACCGCGAGGTTCATTTTTCAAGTCGAAATTCCCAGAACGGATGCGAGCAAACCAATAACAGGTGGCGCGTTGGTTTGTAGTGTTAGCTCCGTAAATGTCGTTGAAATTTTCAATTTTCTAGCATCAAACCTTATTTTTTATAATGATATTAATAATTCAATCATTCTTAACCCCGGTAGATAACTGATCAATTGAAATTTTACAAATTATCTACGTCAGGGGTCTCTCATTGTCATTTCTGAACCAGCAAACATCAAGGAGTAGGGATGAGAACAAAGCCACCTTTCGAAAGAAACATATTAACACTGTATAGAGGGTTTTCACCCTCTATACAGTGTTTGTCCATCATTTTTTAGTGTCTCTCAAGTTATTTTAGTGAATTTATCATTATTTCTCAGTACTATTACTATTTATTTACATTTTATGAATAATGAGTAAAGACAGTTTCAAGTTTAAACGTGATATAAACCTACACATGTTGTGAGCTCTCGATAACAGAAGTCGTTACTTTACCGAGTTTGTAAAGTAGTGGTAGAGCCACGCTGAAGTTATTACTGGTTTCAGCATGAATGGGTCAGTTCGCTCGGGGTAGTACCACCCTCTCACAGATAATCGACGTGAAGTAACAGTGCTTGCATTGTTGCGTTTCGTTCGGTCAGTGAGAACGCCGGAGACCCATCTCCCCTCCCTTCTCCTCTCCCTTCCCCTCTCCCTTTCTTTCCATTCCCCCAAACACAGGCTGGCAACGCACTTGCGACTCCTCTGGGGTTGCTAGTGTCTATGGACGGCGGTGATCGCTTAAAAACAGGTGACGCGCATGTTCATTTGCCTCCTATATGATATAAAAAAAAAAAAACGATATGTATCATTTTCTAGAAATATATATATATAATAATGTAAATTGGCACCGACTTCCAATATATCTGTAGGTAGCGTAAATATTCATATTTTTTATTTAATTTGGTTAATTTAATAATACATTTATTTTTTACTTTTCAGTGTTTTGTAAGTTTTTCATATTGAAGTCGGTTCAATTTTTTTTTTTGTAAAAAGTTTTTATTTTTCCATTTTTAGATTACATAAATATATTTTATATGGTTTCAATAGATTGTAAAATAGGTAATGTTTGGTGGTTTAAGAATCTTAATCTATTAATCCTTCCGGAACGCTTACGCTCTTACTTTGATCATGGTTGCGGTCTTTTTAATAAAACTTGTTATTATGTGAAACAGACAACAAAAAAAGGTGAAGATATAAAATTAATTCATAGTCATCGTAATTAGACTTCTAGTAGCTAAGTTAGCTACGACACTACCTATATATAAACGGTTACCTGTATTCCTGTAAGTACCCTGTAATGTTTATAATAATTCCGAGAGACCTGAACAATAACTAAAAGAATAAATAAAAATATAAAATGGCTTACCACCATACTTCTACATCTATAGTATACTATATATATAGTACATGTTTTTCTTTTTAATCTGATACAGAAGTAATTGCTCTTCAGAGGGTTCATAACTTGACAAATAAACATGATATTACACCGTACTAGATCCAACTGGTCAAATTAGGTTGATTGTGAACGAATTTCAGAACCTCATCTTTCCGAATGTCTGCTACACGGGAATTGCCTCAACAGTCAAAACCTCACATGTAAGTCCTCGTCAAAACGATTCATACGTATCCAAACACAAGATAGCTGCTGTAAGGCGCTGATGAGTTCCATTCCAATTTCTCCGTCTCCATGATCAAATCAGGATTGATTATATGATATTGTCATTACTACGACAGGATGTGTCAAACTTTTATTAAAATTAACTTATGGTAAGTTCATATATTCGTCTCTTTATTTTCTCCACTTATGGTTGGAACATTTTTTTTATTTGAAGAACATCATCCCCAAATATCGGTAATTCAAATAAAATTATTGAAATCTGTTTCTAGTAGACGAAAATACGTAGACACGAAGTGGGTGAAAATCATATAAACGATATTTCACCCCTTTAGGGGTTGAATATTTCCTTGGAATTTATATGGGACCACCTCTGTGACAAGATTTATTTCGAAATCACAAACCTAGATAATAGTTACATTGCATTGTGGAAGAATAATTTTAATTAGAATTCTGTAAGTATGAGTGTCGTTTTGATATTTGTTAAAATTAGTTTTGTAAATATTGTTGAGTTTTTGAGTAGCTGGGTTAGCAGAAAAATTGAGGATGTGCAGCACTTGATGATGGAGTGTGCTAAGAATCTTATCGAAAGAGAGTCGTTGATGAGTAGTATAAAAAGTAGTTGCCAAATCATAGGTATTTGTCAAAGCATCTTGGCTGAAACCTGTTCGGGTGAAGCTACGAAGCTGTACGATCTGGTAATGATATCTCATTAGTGACTCTCATGATAGAGCTACTGAGATTGGGGAACAATTGGGCTGGTATGTTCGGTGGAATAAAAGTCTCTTTAATCAAAGCAAAACTAAAAAAAATGTAGTTGGGTTAGATAATCCATGATTAAAATAATTAGTTGATGTACCTGCAATTACAATATAATGTTACATCGATACTAAAATTATAAACAGAGGTAAAGTTTTGTTTTCGGGGAAAAATTGGTACTACCGATCCGATTTTGAAAATTCTGTCATTGTTATAAGTGTACATTATCCCTAATTGTACCCTATGGTACTTTTTTATTTTGGTAAATTTATTTTCCAATAATTAAACACAAGAAATGTAGTTGAAATCGGCAAATATTCTATACTATGCTATCTATACTTGCGCTGTTTGAACAGTTTGCAATAAAAGAATAATACCTATAACAAAGAAAAAAATCATTAATCTTACAAAAAAGTCGGCAACACCGGGTATCTAAGTTTAATATCTCAGCCAAAACGGTTGTATATATGTCAAAAATATAATTCATTTGACAAGATTAGGTTTGGATACAGATTTCACGTACACTTTACTAATTCTTATAAAACAAACAAAAAACTCAGAATGGAAAATTAATCTATATAAAGCTTAGTTTGAAGCTAATTCAATTTTTACTTAATTATTTTTATTGATGAAGTTAGTCTGAAATGCGAAATATAAACAATACTCCAGCAAATGTATATTATTCATCGCCATGTAAATATATGTTATCTTTTATCTTAGTTGGACTAGCCCGGTCCTGCGGGAGTGGGGCTCCCTGATGTTCAGGCTGGTGCAGGTACTGACCAGACATGGTTGTATCAGGTGGTACCTGCACCGGATCGCTCGCAGGGAGCCGACCGCCGCCTGTCACGTGTGCAGCGCTGAGGAGGATACCGCGTAGCACATACTGTTTGAGTGTGCTGCGTGGGAGGTAGAGCGCCGCACTCTGGCGGCGGCGGTAGGAGAAGATTTGAAGCATGGACAAAACCACGCTCGGCAGCGAGCAGGAGTGGCGAGCAATGGCCTCCTTTTGCGAGGAAGTCATCTCGCAAAAGGAGGCGACGGAGAGGGCCCGCGAGGTAGATCCTTTAATTGGCCCTCTCCGACAACGAAGGACAGGCGGGAGGAGGCGGCGCTTCGCCTAACACTCCCACCACCGTAGCCAGACCTGGGGATGCAGCCGGGGGGATCATCCCTTCATTGCACAAGTCCGGCAGACGAGGGGGGGCAGCTGGTATGTGCCCAGCTGCCTCTCTATAGGTAAAAACCCGGCGGACCGTTGGGGCGGCTATCTAAGGGAAATATCTTAGACCGATCCCTTGCCGCCCCAACATCATGGTCTGTCGGTACACTGTGGGGATTTAATCTTTGCGAGTTGGACATAACCCACTTTCTCGCCAGGGAACTATTAGCTTAAATTAAACTTTAACTCGTTCTCATATACCAAATGGGTATATGATTGAGTGAGTGAGTATAGCTTGGATTTACAAGCGGAAACGATAAGTGTCGCTGCAATCGGGTTTCCAGTATTAAAAAAAAAATTGCGTTTAAAAATACAATTGTAACCGGTAATAATATATAAAAGTCTCGTGTCACCGTGGTAGTGTTTGAACTATTCCGAAACAGCTGGATCGATTTTTATGATATTTCTTATATATATTTGGTAGGTCGTAAAGTATATTTCATACCGATAGGTGATTAGAGTTTCACGAAAGATTTACAAAGAGCTTAATCAAAATGGAAATTTCATGGAGATATAGTTTAGTTTTCACAGCATTTGATAAAATTGGTCCGCTGGTCCCTATGAGGATAGTAAATGGGGCGCGGAGGTGAGTAGTATAGGAGTGACCCGGGGGTACTGGGAAGACATTTATCGCCAATATATATAGGACAATTTTTATCTCAATTAGACTCAGTAGATAGTACCACAATCGTGTTCTAGACTTATTTACGAAGCTTTTTCGCAAACCAATTAGGTATGTGTTTGAGTGAGTCCCTGAATTGTTTGGTTTCGGAAAAAATCAATCAATCATCAAAATCAAAAATACTTTTTTCAGTTTAGGCCTTAATAAGGCACTTATGAACGTCAAAAACTACCACCGGTTCGGAAACAACCCAGTCATCGAGAAGAACCGGCAAGAAACTCGATCTGGTTTATCTTTTTAATATATGTAATATTTAGACTATATTACATACATGACAGAGACTTTTAATGGATACACAGAGATGAGTTAATTCCAGACATCACTATCGTTCACACACTGATCCACTCTATAATAGCCTTTTGAGACCAAAACCAGCTTGACATGGCGCTTAAATTCACAATCAGGCAAATCGGTAATATGATATGATATATGATATAAAAACGGTGGGTGTCGCTGTAATCGTGTTTTAGGTTTCTTAAGATTTTTCGAGTTTGAAAATACATTTGGAACCGATAGTAAGTAACCGATTTCACGTTGACAAAGTTGCATGAGTCAGCTAGTAATCTAGAGTATTGCGATGAAGCTTAGATTTAAGCCTAGGTTTCTAGGATTTGCGTGCTTATTATTTTAAACTATATCGTCCTCTAAAATCAGGTGAGATTAAAAACAAACGGTAAGATCTATAAAGTGATTGTTTTATATAGAATATGTCATTTATTTACTTAAATAAAATAACTTATAAGCCGTATTTGGGGTGTAAGGGGTGTCGCGTAACATCATAAGACTTGAGACACCCAAGCCAACCTCACCTGCACGTGGTGCACCCTGCTGAATAACGAACGAGGCAATGGCGAAAGCGGGGTGGTAGGGTTTTACAGCCTGACTGGGTCGCAACCTCCATGTATTTAGCGAAAAAGACCCTCATAGTGACTCGCTTCTGCGCGTCGCGTTTCGGGATCAGCCTGTGCATATCCAGTACCGGGTAACTTTCGTCATTATGGCCGGCACGACAGCGGCGACTGGCGATGGATGACCTGTCTCTCGGTGGTTGTCGATGTTTTTGGATTGTACTATGTTTAACATCAGGCGTAGTGCAGTCACTATGACGTGCTTCAATAAAAAAAAAATGATGGACATAATTTCAATACTAGTACAACAAATTGGTCATCTTATGTTTCAGGGTCACTAAACCCAGCAACAGTTTTTCAGGTAATAACACTATTACCGAAATAACTATTACTGGTTTTATAAGAAAGTCCCGAAGTATATAACTGATTTACTGGATCGTAAGTTTAAGCCCCAGTTCAAGTGGGTTTTCGTGTTAAAAGACGAGTACTTGGGCGACCGAGCCTAGTTTAGTTTTTTAAAAAACATTCTTAAATTAAAATAAACTGTTAGGCTTGCCTCACAATATTAGCATTTTTTCACATAAAAAAAATATTAAAAAGCGATATCTCTCTTATAATTATAATAATAAAATTACTTATTTGATTAAAATAAATTGCTAGGTTTACCTTACATAATTATCACTTAAAAAATATATATATATATACTCGGATTCGAACTAGGGTTACACGGATTTTCAAACCAGCCAATTTCCATCTGATCTTTTTTTGTTCTGACAGCGGCGGCGAAATTTACCTTCATATTCTAGCTATATTTTTTCATTGCCTGAAATCTCAATTAAAAAAACTTTTCTATGAATAAAATCTAGCTGAATCGATTTATCGTCCTCGAAACTACATACGTACTAAGTTTCACGGAAATAGATGACGCCGTTTCCGAGATTCTGAATACATACAAGTATACAATAATTGCTCGTTTCAAGGTATTAGATTATAGAGTGGATCAATAAGTGAACGATGGTGATGATTCGAATTGATATTTCTTATTGATGATGCTTGTCGGTTCTTCTTGTTGGGTTGTTTTTCCAAATTGGTGGTAGTTTTGACATCCATAAGCACCTTCTCAAGTACTCAATTGATTAAAGTATTTTTAATTTAAATTATTTCAGTTGGTCACCGTCGTCGATCGAGCAGTGAAGTAAGAGGTGGCTCTTCGAGTAATGTCGGAATATCAGTGGACCCGTCAGAGGAAACACTAGTTGTTGATTTATGCATCTTCGTTGATTTATTTGGTAAATAAATTTTCATTAGTTTTCTATAGCCTCCTTTAATATACCATTGGAAATAATTTACTTTCCTATTTATATGTATTTATAGAGTTATCATGATCTTTAATTTATACATTACCTGACTCTTAGAATACGATGATTTTTTTTTAAATGAAAACGCTGTTTACCTGGAAAGGTCTTTACAGCTTCACCGAACTATTGAGGCAAGCACTGAAAGCACTCAGCCGATTTGGGATGTTTGGGCAACTAACTCAAGGGTGCACACCACACCTCGGCTTGGACTGTCGCCTGTTTTGTGCAAAAATCGTAACTTATCTACCTATCTAAGCTAACCTAAGCTAAGCTATCTAGATATACGTATATGAGTTATTGAAACATGCATGTGTACCAAGCATGCGTGTCTCAACAACTCCTATATGTATTTTGTGTCGGAAAAAATCCTATAAACTATATCAGATAGGAAAGTATAGGGGAAAATAAGGGTAGAACTCTTTGTCGTTTATTTCTCTGAAAAAAAAAACAGCATTTAAGCGTGTATGCGTGCACGTGTGTATAGGTGATGTGTGTGATGTTGTAGCAGTGTTGTAAGGGGTTGTATCGCTGTATCGCGTGAGCAGTGTACTCAAGGTCTCCACGCCGAGGGAACGGACCTAGGCTTGAGCCGCTGCCGGGGGGGAGGGGGAGGGGGGGCTAGAGGTTCGGTAAAAATGTGTCGCGGTCATCTTCTATACTGCGCAGCGTTGGGTACGGGTTCATAGTTCGCGGCGGATACCACTAACGGGTTGGGATGATTCGCGGCTTTATCGAAATAACTACTTGTGGGTGATTTTATATACGCCCAGACAGAAGGCATTTCCAGGTCCCTGTGGATAGAATACGAAGCATTTAAACATGTCACTATTGCGAATGATAAACCAGATGTACGGCTACTAACAGTCGGACACAATTGTTTTCTTCAATTTCTAATATGTTCCATATATTTGCAATTTAGATTCAGTCCTCGTTTTTAATCTGGTTTAGAATAATTATAAGAATAATAATTATACTTAAATCACTTTTTTTTTTTTTTTAACTTTATTTTTGGCAATCAATCTTTCCGATTATTACTGCCATTATCACGTAGTCAATAATATCACAAGCTTCGTGTGATCATTCCAATATTAAGCAACGTGTGAATCCATATTCTAACAAGATGGTGGATCCCTTGCTAGAACCTTCCAGGGAGTTTTTGTGGCATCTCAGAATTTCATGCTCCGTGTTATTATTTTCCATTCACTTCACTTATGCATAATAAACTAACTATATTACGTAAAACACCACCAAATTTACACAATATATAGTCAAATAACACAAGATTATGAATAAAATATAAAATCCACTACATGACTGACTAAAATCCCGCCAAAAACTCTAAATCACTATTGTACTAGGTTAATGAAATGTGAATCTATACTAAATCTCGATTATACCTGATTGAAAAAATAGATGAGATCAATAAGGGTTTAGATGTTAAAATGTTATTGTAGGATGGATATATATAATATGTAAATGATGGTGATATCTGAAATTGATACTTCTCTCTGTGCATCCACTGAAAATAATTGTGACCATAATGTGTTATAAAAAATATATATGTAAAAAAAATGTTTGTCTGTAAAGTCGGTTTACGGACGATCATTTTACGTGATAACGATAAAAAAACATTTATTAAAAATTGCATACTTTTATGAATTGGATTAAATGATTCTGTATATAGATAGATGCGTTACAGGCCGAACGATTAGGCCAATCGCGCCTCCCTATTGCTAGTTCCGCGTGCACACTGGCATGTTCGGCTCGTTACACGTGACCCGGAACGTGACAATCAGGCATGATTTTTCATGCGTGCAACCGGCGTTCATCGATTTCTAAGACGTCATCACGTCAGAAAATAAATTTGATCGAATTTGTTGCCGGTTCTTCCCGATAGAATTATTTTCCGAATTGATGGTAGTTTTTACATTCATAAGCACCTTCTCAGGGTATAAAATGACAAATAATTTTTGATTTTACAGTGAAATAGGAAGAGTAATTAAATCGTTAAATATTTCTACTCGTTGTGCAAGGTATAACCTATAGAATCATCTAATGGTTAACGGTTTACTTGATGTATTCGACCCTGCTATTTATAATTACTCTTATTCATAACATCTATAATCTGATGACTGTACATTTTTTATTAAGAGAACTCTATACTACCCTTATTGTTACAGGAAATATAAGAAACAGATGTCACAATGAAACAACTACAATGATACCAACTACAACGGCAGCAGTAACAACTACAAGCTCAACCACGACTACTACGACTACAACTACCACCAACTCAACTACAACAACTACCAAACCAAATACAACAACTACCAAACCAACTACAACAACGACCAAACCAACTACAA